>SDVV010002462.1:0-22993 GCA_016164225.1 Gammarus roeselii | reverse complement strand
TGCGAGTACCGTTACGGGCTCATACCCAACCGATGGCCCTGGCGTGGGTTTAGGGGTTGGTGAGAGTCGCCGTAACACCTCAAACCTGGTTGACAGTTCCTGGTAAATTGTGTCGTTTTCAGATTAAACGAGTCACGTTGCCCAGTGCTTGTCAAGCGCGTTTTTGAACGCATTCACGGATTCAGAGCCAACTACCGCAACCGGCAAGTTGTTCCAGACCCGCGAGATTGCGATCGGGAAAAAGTGTTGTGCTATAGTTGTAGCAAAACGTTTTTCCACAAGTTTTGCCCCGTTGTTTCGGGTACGAATGTTGTGGTCCCTATCGAAGAGGCCGACAGGAATCACGTTGTTGAATCCCTTCAGGTATTTGAAGGTTTCAATGAGCTGGCCCCTCAGCCTTCGTTGCTCAAGGGTGATGAGGCCAAGCTCTTTAAGCCTATCCTCGTAGCTGTAGTGGCGTGGCTACGGGATGAGCTTAGTTGCACGATGCTGGATTCGTTCCAGTTTGGCTATGCCCCCCCTCATGTGTGGAGACCAAAATTGGACTGCATGCTCGAGGTGGGTACGGACGAGGGATGTGTACAATGGCAATACAATGTCCTTCGTTTTGCAGATGAAGTTACGGGAGATGTAACCAAGGTTACGGTTAGCTATTTCGTAACTTTCTTCAACCTGCGCGTTCCATTTCATATCATTCGAGATAAGGACGCCCAAGTCTCTCTGCTGGTCAACAGTTGCAAGATCGCTTCCTGCCATCGTTTGTTTGAAGTTAGCATTGCGACACCCCCTGTGCATAACTGTACATTTTGTAACATTGAAGGGCATCTGCTACGCTTCCGACTATTGGACAAGTTTTTCGAGATCTGATGGAATCTCAACTCTGTCTCTCTCCCTCCATGCTGCATGGCAGAACTTTGTGTCGTCGGCAAGTTTAGATACCTCGGACAGAAACCCGCCTCCATGTCGTTTACATAGATTAGGAAGAGGATAGGACCCAAGACACTGCCCTGGGGCACCCCAGATGTAACAAGGGCTCACTCGGACAAAGCCTGGCCGATGCTGACTCTTTGCTTGCGTCCTGTTAGCCAGGCGCGCAGCCAGCAAAGTACATTGCCACCAATGCCGAGCTCAGAGACTTTGTGGAAGAGTCTCAGATGCGGCACCTTGTCGAAGGCTTTTTGGAATTCTAGGTAGATGACATCTACTGCCTTACAGCGGTCGTACACGTTGATCACCTCATAGAAGAAGTCCAGCAGATTCGTCCGACAACTCCTCTTACGGCGGAAGCCGTGTTGAGTGTCATGAATGAGTCCGTTGTCTTCCAGATGATCGACGAGATGATTTCGTATCAATCGCTCGATGGTTTTGCGCACAATCGCTGTCAAGCTGATCGGTCGATAGTTGCTGGGCGATTGTCGATCGCCCTTCTTGATGATTGCTGTGACATTGGCAATTCTCCAGTCTTCGGGGACCTCGCCACTCGTCATCGATAAGTTGAAGATATTGGTTAGGGAATCCGCCAATTGTTCTCGAGTTTCTTTGAGAACTCTTGGGGGTGTCCATCGGAACCGATCGATTTGTAAATGTCCAGTTCCTCAAGTTGTTTGGCAACTTCCTCTCATGTGAACGCAATGTCGTTCAGGCTGACTTTCCCAACAGTTCCTCGTTCGTAGCCGGGGCCCTCAACTGTGAACACTGAACAGAAGAAGCTATTCAGGACACTGGCCATGTCCTCAGGTTACGATCTGAGGACACCAACTTCGTCCACTAGCGGACCAACTGAGTCCTTAGCGATTCGGGTCGCTATCCCTGGCGCTAAATTCTTTTATAGCTAACGTCAGATCAACCCCTATCATCTCCGCCAACTGCCTTATCAGCCCCAAGTTGTTCCGACTTCCTACCTACGGTACCATTTTTTAACAGTGAACATTCATAGTGTTCCTCTGTCACACCGGCCACTGTCATATCTGCCAGTGACATTCTGGCGAAAATCTGTTTCAGCCCACGTCAGAATCAGCCACCAGTCATACCATTTTACCGGTTATCACTTTAATGAAACTTTTCCTGCCCAAACTAATCTAACCTAGGGTACGTGTTTCTAACCCGCGGGGCAAAGGTACGTATTTTTAACCCGCGGGGCAAACATACGTATTTTTGTAGGGTGCCTAATGCCGTTTTTTAGCGTTTTTTTATTGAAGTTTCATTAAAGTTATAACTGTTAGGTTGGTACACCTGTTTCGGTGTAATGACAGTGGCAGATATGACAGTGGCAGATTTTGAAGTTGTGGAAAATGCGTGTGGACTGAATCATCGTTAGGTAAATAGCACGTGGGATGAAAGATTTTTAGCGGTTATGACAGTGTCCGGCCATAACAGTGAGGTGAAGTGAAGTGGCGATAGTGCGCGTGTGCGGGAATAATTTTAGCTCCCAACAATTCTACGCTCGTTAAAGTAGCGGAATAATTCCTCTGGGTTCTCTTCGGCGTTATCCGCAATATTTTTCTCTTTCGTGCGCTTAGAGGATCGGACCAGTCTAGTGACTGTCCTGCACGCCAGGCTGTGCAGTTCTGCTGCCTCTTTGGTGTTATCCCTCAGACGTTGCGCATTTAGTTGATCGCGACGATTCAAGGCTCTTGCAACTTCGACGTTCCACTAAGGGGCCTGATCCTTTGATCGGGATCAATTGTCCTCAAGGGTATATATCGGTCGCTTGCCTCACGAACTCTCTCATTGAGGATACGGCAGCAAGCATCCACCGTACCTTCTTCGAGTTGTTCGATTAGGTTAAGCGCACTTAGTTGTTCTCTCATCCCCTAAAAGGCTGTTCGCGGGAAATTGGGGTGGCGTATAGCTCCCTGGGGGGCTGGACAGGGCACTTTGATGGTGAATTCCACCGCGTTGTGGTCAGCACCTCCCAGTTTGTTGCCAACTAGGGTGTTGCCAACCAAGCGCTCCTCATTTGAAATGACTAGGTCCAGTATGTTGTTCTTCCATGTTGGTTCACGAACATACTGGGTCATGCCGTTTTCGGCGATAAACTCCGTTAGTTTGTTGCCAGGGGCCTGTGAAGTTAGGCTCACCCAGTCAATATAAGGGAGGTTGAAGTCGCCGAAAATGATAGTCTCGTGATTATTTGAGACTATTTCTTCCAGCTTCTCATAGAGCTGGGCATCTTGTTCCGCAAAGGTGTGGCTGTTGCGGTACACCAATGCCAGCTTCCATGTCGCATGGGCCAATTTGATTTCGGCGTTGAGTATTTTGCAAGAAACTGTGGCCAGCGTTGCTCTAAGCAATGGATGCAGTATCTCCTTTATGTACAGCACGGACCCGCCCCCTCGTTTACTAGGGGTGGGTTTGTCCACGCTGAACATTTTGTAGCCTGGTAGCATTAACTCTGCTGCCAGGTTTCTACTCTGGAGATCGAGCCATGTTTCGTTTATGCCAATGACATCAAACGAGTATAAGGGCGCCAGTCCTCTCAGTTCGTCGAACTTAGGGGCATATGACTGCGCGTTACAGAAGAAGACCTTCAGACGGTGTGTGTCTTGGTCTTCGACATCTTCATCATTGGGGGGGTCTCGACCTGGCGGCTGTGGACCAGGATCTTGACCATCCCTGGATTTGCCTTCTTGTGAGCCCACTAACGCATCTACCGTGCCCGCAGCTTCTTCCTCTTGGAGCGACTGATCGATGGTCATCGCTCCCGTCTGCTGCGGGTACGGGGCCCTCTAGGTAGGGTTCCCTGCGGCCAAAATTGGACCGTTTAAAGCACGCTGGACCCCTAACTTATGGGCATAGTATTTCTTAGTGCTTAGATGGAGCAGTCTGCCAAGTCGGGCATTTCCTACATCATTCAGGTGTAGGCCGTCTCTTAGGAACAGATCGGGCCTCTCCCGAAAGTCATCAAACAAATTGATGAAGGATACTCCATTGGACTTGCAAATGGTCTCGAGGGCTCGATTTGTATAGGTTAACTTACTATACAGTTCGTCATCATCATACATTCGTGGTACGTTGGATGTGATGGCCACTCGATCCGTTTTTGCCTTGAGGCTAGAAATCAGCTGCCTATACTTGGCTAGCAGATCTTCCGACCTTGTCCTTATAAGATCATTGGTGCCTACATGGCAGATGATGAGTGTCTCCCGGCTGGAAACAACAACTTCAGCAAGGGCACCCCTGATCTTTTCAATCGTGGCACCGGGTTTGCAAATAACCCGTCTCTTTTCCTTACACCTATGAGCAAATTCAACGGCCTGGTGTCGGACGATAGAGTCACCTAGGACTAGTGTCTCGATTTCGCCGTCCAGGTCCGTGAACCTCTCAAAGGTGTTCCGCGTTGGCATCACAAACGCGGGCCGGTTCACGAAGGTGAACCGGTTCTGGACCTGCTGAAATCCATCAGAGTCTACGCCGCCCCGTCGAGGTTGGGTGCAGTTTCGGCCCGTGGACGTCTTGGCCCGAGGTAATGGCTTAGTCCCAGTTTTTAGTTTCCGGGCAGCCGAAGACCTCTTGGCCTGACAGGGAAGTAGGTACCCCGGGTTTGGGTTTAGGGGTGGAAGAGAGTTGCGAGCTCACATCCATCACCGACAGCCCTGACGTGGATTTAGGGGTGGATGTGTGTTGCCGTTGCAGACTCTTACCCAGGACGTCACGGTAGGAAGTCAGAGCAAGACCACCTAGACTCCCCCGCGATCGAACTGGGTCCCTTCGGTCAATCCTCCCCCGGGATGCCTCTCCGTCCAGCTGTAGAGCATGGACCACCAACTCATTAACAGTAACTAGTTCCTCGTCTGGTCCGCCAGGCTCTTACTAGCCTTCTCCATGTCAGAACCTAGGCTTCTACTGAGGTCTGCAGCAAAGGTCTCTAAATCGCGCTTGCTTACGAGGTCCTCTTGGACCTTACGTACCTCGTTTCTCACCTCTGCTACGGACTCACAGGTTCTACTAATCTCCTCTCGCATCTCCTCATACTCACCGTCAACAATACGCAGCTGCTGCTCGAGGACGAAGACCTTCCCCTCGAAGATCCCTTCCTCTCCGCCGTCGTCCCTCCGCCGCAGGCACTGGAAGGTCACCAGGACCTGGTCGAGCCTGCGGTCAAGCTCGCACAACCAACAGACGAGGACTCCCTCGAGGTCCCTGAAGACGCTCCTGCTCATCCTGCCGAGGCAGACCGAGCACTCCGCCAGAGTAGGAGGCATCCTCAGAATCGTCGGCGGGAATCTTCACTCTTCCGGTAGGCGCGCGCACTCACTTAATTATTTTCCGTTTATTATATTTATTAATTAGCACAATTAACACAGTAAAAGTTCACAATTGTCTCAAAAAACAGAGACACGAAAATGTCACAGTTATTATGTGGCACGGGAGCGTTATGACACAGTAGAATAACGCACACTACAGTACTAGTAGTATAACCCACACTGCAGTACTAGTATTATAACGCACACTACAGTACTAGTAGTATAACACAAACTACAGTACTAGTAGTAAAACGCATACTACAGTACTAGTAGCATAACACACACTACAGTACTAGTAGTATAACATACACTACAGTACTAGTAGTATAACGCACACTAAAGTACTAGTAGTATACCGCACACTACAGTACTAGTAGTATAACGCTCACTACAGTACTAGTAGTGTAAGGCTCACTACAGTACTAGTAGTATAACGCACACTACAGTACTAGTAGTATACCGCACACTACAGTACTAGTAGTATACTACACACTACAGTACTAGTAGTATAACTCTCACTACAGTACTAGTAGTATAACTCTCACTACAGTACTAGTAGTATAACACACACTACAGTACTAGTAGTAAAACGCACACTACAGTACTAGTAGTATAACACACACTACAGTACTAGTAGTATAACATACATTACAGTACTAGTAGTATACCGCAAACTACAGCACTAGTAGTATAACACACACTACAGTACTAGTAGGATAACATACACTACAGTACCAGTAGTATACAGCACACTACAGTACTAGTAGTATAACGCACACTACAGAACTAGTAGTATAACACACACTACAGTACTAGTAGTATAACATACACTACAGTACTAGTAGTATAACGCACACTACAGTACTGGAAGTATAACGCTTACTACAGTACTAGTAGTATAACGCTCACTACAGTACTAGTAGTATAACGCTCACTACAGTACTAGTAGTATAACGCACATTACAGTAGTAGTAGTATAACGCTCACCACAGTACTAGTAGTATAACGCACACTACAGTACTAGTAGTATAACGCTCACCACAGTACTAGTAGTATAACTCACACCACAGTACTAGTAGTATAACGCTCACCACAGTACTAGTAATATAACGCACACTACAGTACTAGTAGTATAACGCACACTACAGTACTAGTAGTATACCGCACACTACAGTACTAGTAGTATAACGCTCACCAAAGTACTAGTAGTATAACGCTCACCCCAGTACTAGTAGTATAACGCACACTACAGTACTAGTAGTATAACGTTCACTACAGTACTAGTAGTATAACGCTCACCACAGTACTAGTAGTATAACGCACACTATAGTACTAGTAGTATAACGCACACTACAGTACTAGTAGTATAACGCTCACTACAGTACTAGTAGTATAACGCACACTACAATACTAGTAGTATAACGCACACTACAGTACTAGTAGTATAACGCTCACTACAGTACTAGAAGTATAACGCTCACTACAGTACTAGTAGTATAACGCACACTACAGTACTAGTAGTATAACACACACTACAGTACTAGCAGTTGAACGCACACTACAGTACTAGTAGTATAATGCACACTACACTACTAGTAGTATAACGCGCACTACAGTACTAGTAGTGTAACGCTCACTACAGTACTAGTAGTATAACGAACACTACAGTACTGGTAGTTACGAGCTTGTTAGTGGATCCTTCCCTACCCTACCTAACCTAACCTAGGAAAGGGTGTTCCCAACTCACAAGGAAGTGGTACGTTCTCCTCACACTCGGGTAAGACGTACTTATTATGTATGTATGTAGAGCTGAAAGATTTATAGAGGATATGACAGGGTCCGACTATGACGGCGAGCTGTAGTGAAGGGGCGTTTGTGCGCGTGGGCTGAAATATTTTTAGAGCGAATGTCGTGCTTTCGATGGTACCGGTTACTTTACGAGATGACTTTTAAAAATAATTTGAGCAATTATCAAGCAGCAGTGTTAGCCCAATACTGCCTTCAACGACTACTCGTCACCGTGTCAACGAGGCTCTGCTGGGCACCGTTCATTGCTAGCCCAATACTGCCTTCAACGACCACTCGTCACCGTGCCAACGAGGCACTGCTGGGCACCGTTCATTGCTAGCCCAATACTGCCTCCAACGACCACTCGTCACCGTGCCAACGAGGCTCTGCTGGGCACCGTTCATTGTTAGCCCATTACTGCTTCTAACGGCTACTCGTCACCGTGCCAACGAGGCACTGCTGGGCACCGTTCATTGCTAGCCCAATACTGCCTCCAACGACAACTCGTCACCGTGCCAACGAGGCTCTGCTGGGCACCGTTCATTGTTAGCCCATTACTGCTTCTAACGGCTACTCGTCACCGTGCCAACGAGACTCTGCTGGGCACCGTTCATTGCTAGCCCCATACTACCTTCAACGACCACTCGTCACCGTGCCAACGAGGCGCTGCTGGGCACCGTTCATTGCTAGCCTATTACTGCCTTTAACGACTTCTCGTCACCGTGCCAACGTGGCTCTGCTGGGCACCGTTCATTGCTAGCCCATTACTGCCTTCAACGACTACTCGTCACCGTGCCAACGAGGCTCTGCTGGGCACCGTTCATTGCTAGCCCATTACTGCTTCTAACGACTACTCGTCACCGTACCAACGAGGCTCTGCTGGGCACCGTTCATTGCTAGCCCATTACTACCTTTAACGACTACTCGTCACCGTGCCAACGAGGCTCTGCTGGGCACCGTTCATTGCTAGCCCATTACTACCTTTAACGACAACTCGTCACCGTACCAACGAGGCTCTGCTGGGCACCGTTCATTGCTAGCCCATTACTACCTTTAACGACAACTCGTCACCGTACCAACGAGGCTCCGTTACACAATACGAAATAATACTTTATCAAATGTGAGAAACTTGGAGTTGGACTTTCGGTACAGGCGAGTATATTAACTTAGCATACATGCATACTTGTCTGCTCCACTGATTTTAATAAGAGGGACTGACCTAAAAAAAATCAAACTGTTATTTAGATAGTGAAATACTGGCCAAATAATCCGAAGACTGGTGAAATTTCCTCCAATCGCTTACAAATTAAGAAATTAATATTTATTTACGTTTCATGGCAGGTTCAAAAATGACCGCAATTTCAGAGACGACCGATAATATGTTCCTAGGACCTCATTTTCGACTTAAATATACTTAATATTAACGTATAAGTAGACGTAGTACATCAAGTCACCTGCACATCCCACCAATCAATGAATATTGTTGAGGGACACTCTATTCTCAATTGCTCAATACGTCATAACAAAAGAAAGGATCACATCGGATTACTGTTTGCTAGACAAAAAAGGACATCAAGTTAAGATAACTGTTATTTGAGCTAAGACTACTGCCAATATGCAGTATGGAGCATCATGTTTGACCCACGAGTCATATATTTAGAGCTAATTGCAAAGTAAAAGGACATTGTATGTTCACAAGATATAAACATTTGAATGAGAAATCAAGATTTCACTGATTGGTAAACATGTTTCAGAGTGTACGAGATATAAACATGTGTCTGAATATGAAACGATGAGAAGACGACACAGTAACGGAACGACTCAACTAAGAACAAATAGTTAACATAGTAAATTACCTGACGTAAACTAATTACGATTCAATCAATTTTGGTCGCACAAGTTGTTTGGGTTCAGCATTTGAGTGACGTTTGCGGCTCATCGGCTTGTGGCATCAGGTGTAGTTGCTTGGTGCAGGTCAATGGATGTTCCTCATGCTGCGCGATGTTGAACTTCGCATGCTTGTAGAGTATTTATTCCGTCAATTGTGGCCGCGTGGAATCTGCTTGATGGCTCAGTATTTGTTGGTTACGGAAGTAGCAAGGTGTCTTACAATTGATTTAAGTTTCCCTCAATCCATTTCTTTCACTGTATTTGTTCATAGATCTTCCTGGTGGTTGAGAGACTTGGACGTCGCTTAAATGTAATTTAGAATTTAAAATATTCACCCGATCATCATCATGAAACGCGGAAATTTGTTCAAAAGTTGGAATTTAAATCGCTTGCAGTAAACTTTAAAACGAACAAAAATGACATCACCGTTTCAGGAGCGACTTAGTTCATCAAACAGGTCAAATATCATTCTTTGTATCATCTGCATAACAAAGAATTCTCCTTCTACAATCAAATGGTCAACGTTGCTTAGCTGAGCCTTGTTTTTCTTTTTCCCTTCCTTTTTAACTGCATTGCGGTGGGCTGGACAGACGAATACGTCATGCAAATGTAATATCTGCGAGAGCTTTTCCAATCTGGTTCCTCTTATATCCATTTATTAAGGCATCCTTTGATTCATGACGCCCTGCACCAAATGTTATTAAGGGTAACGCTTACGGCTTATGGAGCAAAGTCGGAGACGAGGGACCCGCAGACGCTGGTACAGTCTGCAACCAGGGTAGGAGAGACGGAGACGAGTGACCCGAAGACGCTGGTACAGTCTGCAACCAGGGTAGGAGAGACGGAGACGAGTGACCCGAAGACGCTGGTACAGTCTGCAACCAGGGTAGGAGAGACGGAGACGAGTGACCCGAAGACGCTGGTACAGTCTGCAACCAGGGTAGGAGAGACGGAGACGAGTGACCCGAAGACGCTGGTACAGTCTGCAACCAGGGTAGGAGAGACGGAGACGAGTGACCCGAAGACGCTGGTACAGTCTGCAACCAGGGTAGGAGAGACGGAGACGAGTGACCCGAAGACGCTGGTACAGTCTGCAACCAGGGTAGGAGAGACGGAGACGAGTGACCCGAAGACGCTGGTACAGTCTGCAACAAGGGTAGGAGAGACGGATACGAGTGATCCAAAGATGCTGGTGCAGTCTGCGAAAAGGGAAAGAAAAACGGGGATGAGTGTCCCGCAGACGCTGATACAGTCTGCATCCACAGTAAGAGAAGCGGAGACGAGTGACCCGCAGCCGCTGGTTCAGTCTGCGACCAGGAAAGAAATTCGGGGACGAGTGACCCGCTGACGCTGGTCCAGTTTGCAACCAGAGTAAGCGAGGCTGAGACGAGTGACCTACAGACGAGGTACAGTTTACATCCAGAGTAAGAGAGGCGGAGACGAGAGACCCGCAGACGCTGGTACAGTCTCCATCTAGATTAAAAAGAGGCGAAGACGGATAACCCGCAGACGCTGGTACAATCTGCATCCACAGTAAGAGAGGCGAAGACGAGTGACCCACAGACAAGGTACAGATGGCACCCAGAGTAAGAGAGGCGGAGACGAGTGACCCGCAGACACTGGTACAGTCTGCATCCAGAATAAGAGAGGCGGAGACGAGTTTCCCGCTGACGCTGGTACAGTCTGCATCCACAGTTAGAGAGGCGGAGACGAGTGACCCGCAGACGAGGTACAGTTTACATCCAGAGAAAGGGAGGCGGAGACGAGTAACCCGCAGACGCTGGTGTTATACACTTCACATAATGGTTCATATATATTTATGTATAGTCGCTGCTTTCAGCGACTACGGGCCGTGGTAAGATACCAAACCGCACACCACTTGACATTCCTGTACCCCCAGGCTGGAGCGGCGGGACGCCCCAGAGTGTAAAAGAGTACTGTGTGTCACTGTATGTGTTTTTATGTAATTGTACGCATTAAGGACTGAAGTATAGTTGACAATTTTAATATGGGTAGTACTAATAACAAGCTATTTTACTGTAGGTGTAGGATGGTTTTCGTTATACTGAATGAATACGCCGTGTTGATATCTACATTGATACCTAGCTTTAAATATGTACGTTATGTGTATTTCTTCAGATAGCCCCGGGATTAGGTTACTCGCACGAGAACCGTCGTCAGTGTATGCTATTTGGGCCTGTTTATCAAGTGGAGAAGTCAGCATTTTCGTGCCTGCTTCAAGATAACGACTAAATAACTTTGGTGCCAATGGACACAAGTAAACAGGGGACACGATCCTCATCGGTTAGCAAACGGTAGAGCTGTTCTCATTGGACAATTCCAATCTCACACATTAAAGCAAGACGCCTCCCCTTTTTGTACGATTTTGAGTGATTGTGAACAGTTAGCCAGGGGGAGAGCGGACAAGCCCAGACGAACACAGGCGGCCACCGCAGAAGGACCTAAAGTTGAGTATTGGTGTAGGCTCTTAGATCCATTTAGTGTAAAGTATGTTAGGATTTCACTAACCCGTTGTTTGAAGAACCGTGGCAATTGTGAGTGTTTTATTTTGTATCACCAAAAATAATTCATTAGGAGGGTAATATATAGAAACCCATAACACCGGTGCAGTTTGCATCCAGAGTTAGGGAGGCGGAGACGAGTGACCTGTAGACGCTGTTACAGTCTGCGATTAGGGTATGAAAGGCATGCCCATATTTTCACTATGAAAACTGAAATAATGTTATGTGTGATGTGTGTAGGAGCTAATATTTCTGTTCTAGTTTTAGGGATAATTGAAAATAATGAATCAAGGTTTCATGTATTAATGGATCCCTTCATCACACGCACGATATCGTTTAAAGAGCGTTCAAAGCCAGTGCAAATACCAATGAAAGAAATCATATATTTAATTTTATCTCCTGCTTCTTGAAGATTTCATGCACTACACCAATCCAGACTCATAAACTACTTGATAACATCAAATTACAACATGTAAGACGAGCGATAAAGAGTGAAGAGAGACGGAACTGTAATGGGTTCGTTTAGACCTGTGGCAACAGTCAGAATGTTTTCTACAACGCTGAAAGCAATCATCTCAAGACGATAAGTATGTACAGCTTCAGAGTTCAAGTTCAAAACGAGGAATTCTATACATTCTACAAATATGCTGTCATTTTCTCTTTATTTGGCGAGTGGCACGGATAGGTATACAGTGATGAGGAGGCACCCAGTCTTACCGCCCCCAAAGTCGAGAGTCTTAAGCCAGGCTCGAACTCACAACATGCAGCCCTCGAGTCAGGTACACCATCCGCTCGGCGACCGCGGTATTTTGGCGAATCCTACTAGAAATGATAATAATACTGAATTGGTAGTATTTTTATGTGTTTGTAATGCAGCAGCACATTTGCATGTCTCATTGCGAAGTAAACTGCAGTATTATTGAGGCTAAAAATATAACGCTTTTAAATATGAGTAGGAAGTAAAGCAATCGGAATAAAAACATTTAAAAAAATACGTTCAGGAGATGCAATTTAGATGTATGACGAGTTTCGCGCTCGATACGGAACATCTTCGCCAATTGTTCTTCTGTGTGAGTGACAATCTTGCACATGATTGATATGTAAAGTGAAATCTCAAATTGGATATGTTGCTCAATCAATTACAAACAGAAAATAGTTGTCTATACATGGACACTAATTACGTGGGCACTAATTACGTGTGAAGATTCTGCATACTTTTTATAAAATTCTTTCGACGAGTCTGAGGTTTGAAATTCGTTCCTCATGGTTCTTCGCATTAGAAGCCACGGACCGGCTTTGGATGTTTGTTTGGGGTATTGGAAATGACGGGCTGGCTTTGGATGTTTGTTCGAGGTATTGGTAGCCACGGACCGTCTTTGGATGTTTGTTTAAGGTATTGGAAACGACTGGCTGTCTTTGGATGTTTGTTTGGGGTATTGGAAATGACGGGCTGGCTTTGGATGTTTGTACGATGTATTGGAAGCCATGTACCGGCTTTGGATGTTTGTCCGAGGTATTGGAAGCAACGGACTGGCTTTGGATGTTGTTTGGGGTATCGGAAACGACGGGCTGGCTTTGGATAATTGTTCAACGTATTGGAAGCCACGGGCCGGCTTGAGATGTTTGTCCGAGGTAATGGAAACCACGGACCGGCTTTAGATGTTTGTTCGGAGTATTGAAAACAAAGGGCTGGCTTTGGATCATAGTTCAAGGTACTGGAAGCCACTGCCCGGCTTTGGATGTTTGTTCGCGGTATTGAGAAAGACGGACCGGCTGTGGATGTTTGTTCGAGGTAGCGGAAGCAACGGGCTGGTTTGGATGTTTGTTCGAGGTAATGGAAGTGACGTGTTGGCTGTGAATGTTTATTCAAGGTACTGGAAGCGACGGACCGACTTTGGATGTTTATTCGAGGTAATGGGAGCGACGTGCTGGCTGTGGATGTTTGTTCGTGGTAATGGAAGCGTGGGCTGGCTTTGGATGTTTTTTCGAGGTAATGGAAGCGACGGTCTGGCTTTGGATGTTTATTCAAGGTAATGGAAGCGACGGACCGGTTTTGTATGTTTGTTCGAGTTAATGAAAGCGACATGCTGGCTGTGGATGTTTGTTCGAGGCAATGGAAGCGACGTGCTGGCCATGGATGTTTGTTCGAGGTAATGGAAGCGACGTGCTGGCCATGGATGTTTGTTCGAGGTAATGGAAGCGACGTGCTGGCTGTGGATGTTTGTTCGAGGTAATGGAAGAAACGGGCTGGCAATGGATGTTTGTTCGAGGTAATGGAAGCGACGGGCTGGCTTTGGATGTTTGTTTGAGGTAAGGGAAGCGACGTGCTGGCTGTGAATATTTTTCGATATAATGGAAGAAACGTGCTGGCTGTGGATGTTTTTCGAGGTAATGGAAGCAACGTGCTTGCTATGGAGGTTTGTTCGATGTAATGGAAGCGACGTGCTGGCTTTGGATAATTGTTCGACGTATTGGAAGATATGGCCGGCTCTGGATGTTTGTCCAAAGTATTGGAAACCACGGACCGGCTTTGGATGTTTGTTTGGGGTATTGGAAACAAGGGGCTGGCTTTGGATCATAGTTCGAGGTACTGGGAGCCACTGCCCGGTTCTGGATGTTTGCTCGATGAATTGAGAAAGACGGACCGGCTGTGGATGTTTGTTCGAGGTAACGGAAGCAACGGGCTGGTTTGGATGTATGTTCGAGGTAATGGAAGTGACGTGCTGGCTGTGGATGTTTATTCAAGGTAATGGAAGCGACGGACCGACTTTGTATGTTTATTCGAGGTAATGGAAGCGACGTGCTGGCTCTGGATGTTTGTTCGTGGTAATGGAAGCGTGGGCTGGCTTTGGATGTTTGTTCGAGGTAATGGAAGCGACGTGCTGGCTGTGGATGATTGTTCTAGGTAATGGAAGCGAAATGCTGGCTGGAGATGTTTTTTCGAGGTAATGGAAGCGACACGCTGGCTGTGTATGTTTGTTCGAGGTAATGAAAGCAACATGCTGGTTGGGAATGTTTGTTCGAGGTAATGGAACCGACGTGCTGGCCATGGATGTTTGTTCGAGATAATGGAAGCGACGGTCTGGCTTTGGACGTTTATTCGCGGTAATGGAAGCGACGGCAGGATTTGGATATTTTTCGAGGTAATGGAAGATACGTGCTGGCTGTGGATGTTTTTCGAGGTAATGGAAGCAACGTGCTGGCTGTGGAGGTTTGTTCGAGGTAATGGAAGCGACGTTCTAGCTATGGATGTTTGTTCGAGGTAATGGAAGCGACGGGCTGGCTTTGGATGTTTGCTCGAGGTAATGGAAGCGACGTGCTGACTGTGGACGTTTGTTCTTGGTAATAAAAGCGTGGGCTGGCTTCGGATATTTGTTCGAGGTAATGGAAGCATGAGCTGGCTTTGGGTGTTTTTTCTAGTTCTGGAAGTGACTGGCTGGCTTTGGATGTTTGCTCGAGGTAATGAAATCGTGGGCTGGCTTTGGTTGTTTGTTCAAGGTGATGGAAGCAACGACCTGGCTTTGGGTGGTTGTTCGAGGTAATGGAAGCGACGGCCTGGCTTTGGATGTTTGTTTGAGGAACTTGAAGAGAAGTGGCGAAGAGGAGCGGCAAAGATAAATAAATAAATAAGAAATAAAATAAAAATTATTTATTTGCTAGAACACTCGTGTATAAATAAGAAATAAAATAGAAATTCGTTATTCGCTAGCAGACATAAAGGATGCCTTAAAATTGTGATACACGTATATTTTATGGTACCATTCTTTTGAGTAACAAATGAGAACAAAATCAGACTCCCTGCAAAATGGTCCGGATGTATCTACGTTTTTGCTTTTTTTGCGAGGTGTTCTACTTTCACCTGCGTTCACATCAAGAAATGCGTTCATGTATACGAATACAAATGGAACAGCCGAGCCTATCCAGGCATTAGACAAAAAGCCTAACAATTGTGCTTGATCTTACTTGCAGCTACGAGGAGGGATATAATTCTAAATCTGAGGTAAACATCGCCGACTTGTGATAAGCACTTAAAAACCGGACCTGCAGTATCGCGCCAGTGGCCTACCTACCACGGGCCCTGGCCTAAAGAGAGGAGTCAGGATCCAGTACTGAAGCGGCATTGCTCGTTGAAAGCTCGCAGCAACCCTGATGTTGACAGAGTTCTTTATTATCGGCCGACCTTCTTCCAAGCCTCTTCCGACGATGACTCGCCCTAATATCTTGATTCAGCGCTACTGACTTAGCAGTACAGTATCCTTAGCGCTACTGACTTAGCAGTACAGTATCCTTAGCGCTACTGACTTAGCAGTACAGTATCATTTAGCGCTATACTGACTTAGAAGTACAGTATCATTTAGCGCTATACTGACTTAGCAGTACAGTATCATTTAGCGCTATACTGACTTAGCAGTACAGTATCATTTGGCGCTATACTGACTTAGCAGTACAGTATCATTTAGCGCTACTGACTTAGCACTACAGTATCATTTAGAGCAACTAACTTAGTGGTGCAGTATCATTTAGCGCTTCTGACTTAGCACTACAATAGCATTCGGCGTTACGGACTTGGCAGTACAGTTTCGTTTCATCTTTGCAGTATTCAACCAACTCTTTCCCTCTTCCCGAGTATAAGGATTGCTAATGTGCGATCATCATAGATTGAATGGGTAATTAAGTTTTGCAAACTACTTTTTAACATGACGTCATGTTGTTGTTTCACATTTTATATAATATGTGAAGAGTTATATTGCAGTCCTGATTCCACTTCCATCCACTTTTGTAATCATTTGTTTCTAAAACCTTTCCATTCTTATCCACCTCGACGTCCTTCAAACTCAAATTCTTTCTGCGTTAAATTACATTTTGTATATGACGCACGGTATTAATTTAAAATATCATTAACCGAGGAAGTAAGTGTTTCCTACGCTCCTTTAAAAAACAATAAAAGGGGCGAACCACAATATAAATGTATTAAATACCAATAGTTTGACTATGGAAATCAAAGGGAAATCGGCAACTTAATTATACTGAGATAATACTTCGAGCATTTCCCACGGGACCACCAGCTGGTAGGTAGGCCACGGAACCAATAGCTGGTAGGTGGACTACGTGACCAAAAGCTGGTAGGTAGGTCACGGGTCCACAAGCTGGTAGGCAGGCCACGGAACCAATAGCTGGTAGGTGGACCACGTGACCAAAAGCTGGTAGGTAGGCCACGGGTCCACAAGCTGGTAGGTAGGCCACGGAACCAATAGCTGGTAGGTGGACCACGTGACCAAAAGCTGGTAGGTAGGCCACGGGTCCACAAGCTGGTAGGTAGGCCACGAGACCACAAGCTGGTAGATAGGCCACGGGATCACAAGCTTGTAGGTAGGCTATTGGACCATATGATGGTAGGTAGGCCAAAAGGGACGAAAAATATAATGTATGTTTCTGGAATCAAGGAACATACAATACTAATTATCGTTACTGCAGAATCCTACCAACCGATGCACATTGTCGAAGGACATTCTCTATTCTCCATATTTTAATGTGTCGAAACAGATAAAAGCGCTACGTTGGAACATTGATTTCAAAGAGAAAACAAAGTTTGTATGGTCGCCGACATTTCTTTAGCACGACAATTTACTGTTTCAACTAACACTTAATAAGAACTTAAGAGTATAAAATGTTGAACATGAGGTGGTCTATTACATTACTCACACATCGTTTGGTTAACGATGATTCCAATGTTGAGTATAACTGCATAGGTAGCACGTCATGTTACCTATGCAGAGGAAAAAACATCGCAGTGAGTCATAATATATGGGTCTAATAAATGAACGGATTATTACATGAACAAGATAATTGTAAATTTGAGCATACAGATTAAACTGGAAAAAATAGAATTTGTGTTGCTATAACAGAGAATTAATGAGGTACAAATAATTGGCACGGTTAATTGTATTGCGGAAGTAGACTAATATTTTAGTCTACGTTTGAAGGTAACTGTACTTCTACCCGACCTCATATGCATGGCAATCGAATTCCAAGTTGAGCAGCTCTGTATTTTGAAAATAGTTGGCACTGCGCAGCCAAGTTATGGGGAGTTTGCAAATTCGCATTGTTGCGAAGATCATTCGTAGAATTATTTCTAGTGAAACAGTCGTTATCAATTTAGGTTAAATTAATCGAAACTTTGTAGATAAACACCGCAGCGGAAAAGTTAGTGATGTGACATAGGGGGAAGATATTCCAATGTCTGTACTGGTAGTAACAAAGGTATTGTTATTAAAAATAAAAAGCAATTGAAGAGATAATTGAAGGATTTATACGAGTTTAATAAATACATATGCTCTAGGAATAAAATTGTAAGTTGATGGAATAAAATTTAGAGCAGCTGAGAATCAGCAATAAAAAGTTTGTGATATTTTCTATAAGCAGAATTTTTTTTCTTCAGCACAGCGAATTTACACACATCAAGTCTGCGCACAATAAACAAAATCCGTCAGCAGCAGGACACCAAAGATAGCAGGCATCTCACAAGTTCAAACGTAAAAAACATATCAGAACTTAGAAGGGAACAAATGGAACGAACAACACAATTGAAGTACCGTACTCGTCAAAATTACGAATCGTTGTAAGGCGTGCCTTCCCAGCACCAACAGCTAACAATAATACAAATGAAAGGAAACAATATCGGGCTGAAATATATCTAATACAACGTTTTTTAAAAGCGAATTTCCGGAAGCTGCTATAAAGGTATGGAAATATTAATTGAGAGAGAATGCACAGATCACTAACAATATCGTACGAATCAAAACTTTCTGATCGGATTACACGTGGTAATGCACAATACACTGACACAAATGTCGGGCGGATATTTTGACGGTTCACAGTTCGTGGAGGTAAGTCAGCGGAAATAAATAAATTTGCAGGTTTATAAATATAAAAAAGTCGTATATTCGGATTAAAGTAAGAGTGGTTTCGAATAAAGGCCCGTTTGTCCTCACAATCTGTCCGAACTGTTCAGTAGTCCTCTAGCCCTCCCAATCTGTTATAACTATTCAGTTGTCCCAGGGCCTCCCAACCTTCCCTAAAAGTTTTGTGGCACCAAGGCATCCCAACCTGTCCTAATTGTATTGGCCCCATGCCCTCCCAAGCTGTACTAACTGTTCTGTGGCCCCCTCAGCCTCCTAACCTATCTAAATTGTTTTGTGGCCCTCTAGGCCTCCCAATCTGTTCTAACTGTTTCGTGGCCCAATAGGCCTTCCAGCCTGCCCCCATTGTTTGTTGGCCCTCAAGGCCTCCCAATCTGTCCTAACTGTTCCGTGGTCCAATAGTCCTCCCAACCTGTCCCCACTGTCTTTATGGCTCTCTAGGCCTCCCAACCTGTCCTAATTGTATTGGCCCCATGCCCTTCCAACCTGTACTAACTGTTCTGTGGCCTCTTGAGCCTCCTAACCTATCTAAATTGTTTTGTAGCCCTCTAAGCCTCCCAATCTGTTCTAACTGTTTTGTGGCCCAATAGGCCTCCCAACCTGTCCCCATTGTTTTTTGGCCCTCAAGGCCTCCCAACCTATCCCCATTGTTTTTTGGCTCTCGAGGCCTCCCACCCTATCCTAATTGTTTCGTGGCCCAATAGTCCTGCCAACCCGTCCCCATTGCTTGTTGGCCCTCAAGGCCGCCCAATCTGTCCTAACTGTTTCGTGGCCCAATAGTCCTCCCAACCTGTCCCCACTGTCTTTTTGGCTCTCTAGGCCTCCCAACCTGTCCTAACTGTTTCGTGGCCCAATAGTCCTCCCAACCTGTCCTCACTGTCGTTTTGGCTCAAAAGGCGTCCCAAGCTGTCCTTAATGTTTTTTGGCCGCCTAAGTATCCCTAGATACGCGAAGAAATGGTCTCCAAAGAATGACCTATAATCATTGGAGAAACTGACTAATGCTGTAGCAACAAATTTCGATAAATCACTCAAGTCCCCTTGCGGGACAAGATGGTGGGCCTGGGTAAGAATAGCCGAATGTTGATAAGACGCCGTTAACCAAATGCCATTTTCAGGAGGAAATAAATTTTGAAAATCACAAGTTAGTTTCTTTCAGTTTTCAATTTTGTATTCAAAGTAAACCGTTGGAGCAGAAATTGATGACCCTTTTTTCGGGGTCCCTTACATCTGAATCACCCTACATATTATGTTTCTAGTACTGGGTTCATTTAATTCTCAGCAATATTATTTTAAGTCATTTCATTGTTAGCGTGTCAAGGGACTCGACTGTATCGCTTTGTACTGTATGAGTTTTTTCCAACACCACATGTATTCCAGGCACCACATGTATTCAAGGCACCACATGTATTCCAGGCACCACATGTATTCAATGCACCACATGTATTCCAGGCACCACATGTATTCAAGGCACCACATGTATTCCAGGCACCACATGTATTCAAGGCACCACTTGTATTCCAGGTGCCTCATGTATTCAATGCACCACATGTATTCCAGGCACCACATGTATTCCAGGCACCACAAGTATTCCAGGCACCACCTGTACTCCAGGCACCGTACGTAGTCAAGGCACCACATGTATTCAAGGCACCACATGTATTCCAGGCACCACATGTATTCCAGGCACCACATGTATTCAAGGCACCACATGTATTCCAGGCACCACATATATTCCAGGCACCACATGTATTCCAGGCACCACATGTATTCAAGGTACCACATGTATTCCAGGCACCACCTGTATTCCAGGCACCGTATGTAGTCAAGGCACCACATGTATTCAAGGCACCACATATATTCCAGGCACCACATGTATTCCAGGCACCACATGTATTTAAGGCACCACATGTATTCCTGGCACCACATATATTCCAGGTACCACATGTATTCCAGGCACCACATGTATTCAAGGTACCACATGTATTCCAGGCACCACATGTATTCCAGGCACCACAAGTATTCCAGGCACCACCTGTATTCCAGGCACCGTATATAGTCAAGGCACCACATGTATTCAAGGTACCACATGTATTCCAGGCACCACATGTATTCCAGGCGCCACATGTATTCAAGGCACCACATGGATTCGAGGCACCACATACATTCCAGGCACCACATGTATTCCAGGCACCACATGTATTCAAGGTACCACATGTATTCCAGGCACCACACGTATTCAAGGCACCACATGTATCCCAGACACCACATGTATTCCAGGCACCACATGTATTCAAGGCACCCCATGCATTCCAGGCACCACATGTATTCCAGGCACCACATGTATTCCAGTCACCAGATGTAGTCCAGGCACCACATCGATTCCAGGCACCACATGTATTCAAGGCAACACATGTATTTCAGGCATCACGTGTATTCCAGGCATAACGTGTATTCCAGGCACAACATGTATTCAAGGCACCACATGTATTTCAGGCACCACATGTATTCCAGGCACTACATGTATTCCAGGCAACACATGTATTCAAGGCAGCACATGTATTCATGTATTCGTGCCTGGAAAACCACATGTTTTCCAGACACCACATGGATTCAAGGCACCACATGTATTCAAGGCACCACTTGTATTCCAGGCACCACATGTATTCCAGGCACCACATGTATTCAAGGCACCACATGTATTCAAGGCACCACACGTATTCCAGGCACCATATGTATTCTAATCAATACATGTATTTCAGGCACAACATTTATTCCTGGTACTTCTTGTATTCCAGGCACCATTTGTATTGCTGACGCCATATCTATTCCAGGCATCACATGCATTCCAGTCACCACATTCATCCCAGGCACCATTTGTATTTCTAACAAACCCCTTCAGTGACAATTCAATTAAATGTAACCGTATTTGGCTTGTGCTCTTTTCAAACCACATTTGGTCCTCCTCTATCTCGCCTCGCCGGCTATATCTTGTACTGGGCCAAATGCTGAAAATAAATACTTCTACAGTATCTACATACTTAAATTCAATCATTTGGTCCAAGTTTATGTCCTGAAAATAGAGCTGACTATTTGGGCAATGCATCTTGGAAAGGTATCGTGGCCATCAACGACCCTACCCCCATTCCACAGCTTGCGTGATTTACGACCGTTCGTATTTTTGTCAGTCGAGGACGAAGAGTCGTGCTCGTTCCTACCTTTTCTCCCCTTTTAGCCGTTCATCAAGCATAATAATTCTCAAGAGGAAAGGAGTTTAAATTTATTAGTATAATTATTCATATCCTAGCAGCACTGGCCGGCACTGCCTCTATACGCTATTGGCTTGCTGTAGCATATTGATGTTGCAATCTTCGACCCACCAACCCAGGATGTCGAGTAAAGACTTTGCATTTGAATTAAACATTACTCATTATCTGTTGGCCAGGGCTAAACTGACCGAGTGGAAGAGAATTATGTTTCCCGTAGCAACGTGTCCTAGAGTGTCCTGGATAACAGTCTCAGAAACAGAGCAGATATTGAGTATGCAGCCAATGGCTTACAAGTAAGTCATGTTATTGATTAGCGAGTGAAAGACGCTCACGGATTTTGTTCTGACTGTCACATGAAGATTTTTGTTCTGACTGTCTTCAGACGATTTGTTTCAGCTCTGGCAAACACTCCGACGTCTTCAGTGTGAATACTCTTAACAAATATGTTTATTGATATTCGCTGTCCGAACAGATGCGATTTTTCAAAGGTCTGAAGTGATGCTGTTTAACAATTGTTAGTAATTGGGCTGACTATTTAGTATTAATAGAGGACCAAAGCTCGTGCAGCCCTTGATACTTAGCCTTGATATTAAATTCCAATCATGCACAGAAAGTTCTATCTTAGGGTTACGTCGTACGTCGTGATAGAATGAAATCCTTTGATGAACCTACTTTGTTCGTTTCTGTTACAACCAATGATATTCGAGGATACTTTTTCTCCCTATATCAAGGCTATTTCTAGTCATATCATGTAATGGATCATTATGCTGCAAATTACTTCATAGCCCTAATAAAGCCTAATACAATGGCAACTATCTAAAGAGATGATCCCAGTAATATTCGTAACCTCGTCCGTCAAGCAATGACCAAGCAGATACACCAATTCTATGTTGCTCAAAAATATTTTGAGATTTATTTTGTCCTGTGTGAATTTTCTCCTGTTTTTATATAATGCGTCGTCCCCTTATGTGGAACTTGATGTACCCAAACATGATTGTATTATGGAGTGGGTTCATTCGGAGAAAAGACTTGAAATTTCCCGGCTAGAAATGTCCTTCCCGGTGTGGTCGTTCGTGGGCCTAATTTGGTCACAATCGCAATCCATGAAAATCATTTGTGTGTTGTACTTTCAACCCAAACAACACGCATACCAGCCCTGGTGATCTTCTCATAACATAAACAACAACCCAAACAACACGCATACCAGCCCTGGTGATCTTCTCATAACATAAACAACAACCCAAACAACACGCATACCAGCCCTGGTGATCTTCTCATAACATAAACAACAACCCAAACAACACGCATACCAGCCCTGGTGATCTTCTCATAACATAAACAACAACCCAAACAACACGC
>SDVV010002461.1:0-22996 GCA_016164225.1 Gammarus roeselii | reverse complement strand
ATACTAACATAACAGCCATACCGAAAATAACTGATATTTAACGCTGAGTTAATGTGAAAAATGTTATTTTATACTATCATACCATTCAAATCTATAATAAATTCCTAGACCTAACTGATGCTATACCTCTGGGAGTACAAATCCAAACCTACTGTGTCATAAAAATGAACTCTAAAATGCATTACTAGGTCACATCTCAGCAATCTAACACTGATATATAACCAATTTAGAGAGAACTTACAGTCATGATACGATACCACAGACGTACCTCGCATCTGTTAACCCATCGTCTCTGAACAGACTCGAACAAAGATACATCCCGTTGAACATGGATGAACTCCAAAATAACAACCAAAGAGTATAAGCCACCTCTACACTAGGACCCATCCATCCAGTATATTATCATCTAAACGTTTAACTACACATTTGCTAGGGATCAATGACGAAAACTCCACATAGATGCAGTACGGACTTACACCTCTTAAACATACATTCCTATGATTCTCGGGGAAAAAAAACATAACATCAACAATAAATATATAAATAGCTATATAAGGTTCTCTACTCTGCTATAATTCACATAAAAAATTGTACTACATTATGGTATCCATCCTAATAAATCGGTCCATTTACACAAACAAGCATAAACAGAATGAGCTTTCGCCTAGGGGATAGACTAACTCCTCCTAAATATTGAAGAATGGTCGTACAATAAATATGCAATACCCTAACAGCAAGACCAAATTTGAAACGAATCGTCTGTTCTATATCTATAATAACTACGTCAAATATTGTATCTGTATGAAAGAAGATATATTAATCACTATAAATGAACAAAATGTAACTAAATTAGACCTGAAATAATGTTCTCTATTGTAGCTACAAACGTAATATATCCTAAATTGTATAAATAGTCAACAAATTGCATTGAAGATGGAGATTCAACAGAGAACCTACAAAACTGAAAGACCTATGCTAAAACTCACGAGATAAAAACAAAGCAAGAAGATTTATTCTCTACCGTACCCAAAACATACATTAAAAACATGATGAATGAGAATGAACCAGCATGTAACCAAACAAACAAGAAATGTGTATAAGATACCAAGACATGCAGGCGACACAACTGAAACCTATAGTAAATACGGTATAGCATATACAAAATCTAATGAAAATAGCCTCAACATCAGTCCATAACAGGGATAAATTAACATCTCTTCAACTAAAGTAACTACGGCTAAATCGTAACAGATGTGTCATATATACATATAAAACTACCACAATGATGCAACAACCGACCCCTTTATGCCTGAAATAATGTGGAAGCTGCAAGCCTAAAGTACCCAAAATGCCTAAAACTGTAAAAGTTAACTGATCGAAATTTCAAAAAACTGCGCAAATTCAACATAAATCAATCGATCGATACTAAGTATGCATAATATAATATTTTAACTTACAGTAAATCCATATTGTTAAGGTATTTTCGCTATTGGGAAATTCTTCAATGGAATACTGATATAACTGTTTCAAAACTAGGTAATGCAATATGGGGTAGATAGAATCTCGACTGTAGGGGCTGCATCGTCCCACAATACAGACCTAAACTCGCCAATAATCAGACAAAAAAAACATGCTATTGCTATTGATAATTTTTACATATGAAATAAATAGATGGGAAACACAGAATCTTGCCTGAAATCCTACCTTCAGGCTGGTACAAACAGGACCATTCGCACACTAAGGCTGGAAATTGAGTTATAAGACATACCTACCGTACTAATCCTATAAAAGAAAATATAGTGATGAATGAACAAAACATATGAAAAATATCACAAGCCTCCACCGCTACGAAGTCACCAATCAAGCATCGATTGAGTAAATATACCACAACTAGATAAGAAAACACACGTATATGTCCACAGAAAAAAAAAATAGAGAAACAATAAACCAGTCATAAATATATAACGATATATACACTCACAACGAAGCAAACGTGACACGGAAACAAATTTATAAGACAGGGAACAGGTAAGAGCAAACTCAGATAATCTTCCAGGAGCGCATCCAACTTTTGCCTAGGGGATCCCTACGCCTCGCCCCATCAGAAATTTGGAATAACACTAATCCTACCAGAACCGAATAAATATATATAACGAGAAACAGTTAGTGGTCAATTATACTCCACTACAAACTCCAAAGAAGAAAAAACATGTATTTAAATATAATATATATCAAAATACAGGACAAATTAAAATGTTCATAACATAAACCTTGCCAAACAAGGGCGCAAGCCTGCTTCCATCCCGCCGTTCCCCCTTCCGTCCCTCCCTCCCGGTCCCCCCCCTCCCTCGTCCGTTAGCTGACTCGGGGCACAAAACCAGTTCCGGTACCCTCCGCCCGCCCCCTCGTTTCTGCGCTTACCCCGCGTACAAGCCGGTTGAGTCAAAACTAACTCTTTTATCCCTATCTATAATCCTTCAGTAGGCCGTCTTGCAGTCATATTAACTACTCCCAACCCTACATTGTATTCATCTTTTCTGTATATGCACAGATGATACTATTGTAAATAATATTTGTTCCTTATAATCCGAACCGGCCCCTAGAGATGAGCTGTAATGTATTCATTCTGGATTCATCAATCCCACGCCCATGAGTTTTTTATACGATTTTTGATAACATATAATGTGGGTCATGTTATGCAACATAAAATAGCTACAAACCGGCCGCCGACATGAGATGTGCTATCACAAATTCACTTTATCTCCAGTTTCGCTAACTCAAATAGCACGCATATGAAAACTAAGTTTAATATATTATATCTACCTATATATTGAAAATCCTTTGCTAGACGATGCAAATGAATGATTTATTAATGATAATAATAACACCTGCGTCATCAAAATTGCACAGAGGGACAAACGTTTCGGGACCGTCCCACAGGGCTATTTACTTTCTGTCCAACCCGATCAAGACGTAAGGGGGTTTATCTCCAATGCTGTTGTTGAACGCAATGTTAATAGCAATAATAATTTCTGGGAGGAACAAGTCCCATCCCGGGACTTCCGAATTCGAATGAAACATGGCCCAGTAACACAGCTCTGCGGATTAGCGTTTGTAGTACGATAACGGTCCAGTACACAAAAAAATGTATGGTAGTAAATACATGGATATCGTAAACTCAACATGATGTGACTATTGCATTTTCTCCAATAAAAGTTTCCTTTTGAATTTACAATCTTCGTACTGTTGAATTTAAATGATTTCGTCAGGCAACTATTACATGCAGATTCTAAACAACAATTAGCTTTTCTTTATGAAATTATACATAATCTATACATTTCAATACATGATGATCGCTTATTATCCATTCAAGGTCGAAAACGGTACGCAAGCTTGAGTTTCTATTGATATCGAAAAAGGTAAAAGTTCCATGACGAGCAGGGTTTGAACCCGAAACATTGATCTTAGGGGTCTGAGACTGATACCAATAGCAATGAGAGAATAAAAAATTTACAGAGCGATAAAATATATAGTGTTTTATTCAAGAAAACAGAGTTTTTTTTTAGGATTGGAAATTATGAAGACTTAATGCCACGCGAATTTATTTAAATTGACGGGCCATAAAGTATTATGTAATAGTTACCAGATTCATGTAGTGTTCACATGATATCCGGGAACATGACCTAAAAAAAATGAAACACCGGATGAATTTATCGGATACATGTAAATTCAACAAGGTCTAAAATCAATATGAAAATACATGTAGATTCAAACAAACTAGTTGCAGAAATCATGCTACATTTATATGTATATGGCTATGAACAGGCCAACATGACATATATTGCACATTTTACATGATTTTTTTTTCTGTGTAAGTTGTGATGGATGGTTTAGTGGTTAAATGTGTAATGTATGTGGCTAAGTGTGGGTCAGTTAATTCAATCTTGTTTATAGTAGGATTGACATGATTAGCGGATTACAAAGAAGTAGTGAGTGTTCGATTATGTTGTTTGTATCGTGAGCTGTTTGTTTTTGGTTCAAGTCGCTATTGAGATGTTATCTGTTATGTGAATAATTTCTAATGTCAAAAAAATATATCTTCACGTGGTGTTTGTCTAGTCAGTCCGTGCCAATCAGTAGCTCATAGGGAGCTGAATGACATTTTTCAATCACGACTACCTGATGGGTGAACGTAATTGGGATTGGCCTTTTCGTTTGAAGTTTTGATTTGACGAACCATCCGCCTTCGAGTTGGATGAGTTTGGATTCAGTGTAATTTGAATATTTCGCATACCCAACACGGTATGGCTTGTACGTTAAAGTCAGTCAGACGAGCACCCCTAGGGGTCAAAGACCTAGACAAATTCTTAAGCACTTCCGTATCTAACAAAGCACGCACACGTCGACCATTCACCACCACGGCGACCATCGGAATCCGGATTATCCTTTCCGAATTCGAAGAGCTATACACAGCTCGTTTATTTATCACTAACAGACGGTGATTTCCACTTTCTCTCTTCACACCGTCACCACCTTTCTGTTGTAACCCACAACACTGAACACACCACTCATCAGTCACAGTCTCACTCTCATCCCTGGGGCTGTCGAGCCCTGCTACTGACAAAGGGTTCTCAGGATCATTCAGAGGCTTAACCGTTGACGTACCAAGTAACGAGGTGATTAGTTCCGCTACAGTATTCTTGGAAGCATACGCTGAATGTTGCTCTTCCAATTTGGAGAGGTAGTTACAGTCCATCAAACTAACAGAGACATCAGGGAGATTTGAGGCTAGCTGGGCCTTCTTTGTGCCGAGCCTCCCTGAGAAGGAGTCTTTTTCGGACTTCCTATAGTTCTCATTTTGGTTTTATCGGGGCATCTCATCGCAAAATGCCCTAACCTGCCGCAGCTGAAACATTCCACATGCTGATTTGGAGCGTTTCGGCAGTTGTCAAGGGTATGTCCCGAGCCTTTGCACTTACATCTCCTTTTCGAATATCCCACCTGATTCGCTTGATAGCCTTCCTTGGCTTCTCCCTCATACGGGACTATCTCTACACACGGGTTTTCCGTGTCCTGACTAGTTGTATTACCACTAACCATATCTACTGAGGAGGGCCTCACACCCGAACCTCTTTGATTGTATCCTCTACCACCACCACCACATTAATTAATTGAGGAGGGCCTCGCACCCAAACCTCTTCGAGTATATCCTCTATCACGAGTCATACCTCTACCACCACTACCACGAGTCATATCTCTACCACGAGTACCGCCACCGTTACTTCGAGTCCGTGAGGGAAAACCACGGCGACCAGGGCTATAGACTATTCTATCTGATCCCTGTCTTCCCTCCCTGTAACTACCTGGACCCTTGAGGACCGCATTGATCCCCATGGCATCATTTGACTCTCAGTCATTTAATCCTTAGAGTCATTCACTGTCTGTCTCAACACCTCATTCCCACTGAAAATGTGGAAGGACACCTGTCTCGTGTCATGTGCATACGTCCTTCCTGTCATTGCACCACCCACTTTGTCCAACACATTCTCCGTCAAGGTTATAGTCGTAGTAGCCGCAGTGGCGCCACGCATGTTCCTGCTGTATGCTGACTCAGTCAAACGAGACGCCATAAAGAGTTCGTACAAAGCAACAACAAGAACTGCCTCTCCTGGCCACTGACCTACTGCTACCTCACAGTCTAGACGTATAAATTATGATGTAACACAAAATTTAATAGCCTCTGACAAACGGGTATGATTCCGCGCGGTGACGTCATTCACCGGAATAATATAGGACCCTGCGTACCATGCTATGTGGTCACTTTCTCTAATGCAACTCTCTATAGAGAGCCCTGCGTAACATGCTATGTGGTCACTTTCCCTCTGGCATCCTGTGAACCGGGGTATCTTATCCCCTTGAATTAAGTTAATCTGAGGTGTGATAACAGGAGGGTTTGCCATCGCGTCCGCTCGTTCCAATAACTCACTCTGCCAAGTACCACTTACACTTCTAAATCGAACAGTCAGTCCACCACGTCGGCTATCTCTAAGCCTACTCGATACTCGAGTGTTGTCTTACAACTCTTCCAGGCTATCACGTACCAACTGATGCCTATTTATTTGAGACTCATACGATTTACTAAATCGTCGTGTCTATTCCATATGCCACCAGTCAAAAATAACAACAGTACCACACTACTTAAACTTAACAATCGTATAAATTATTTTCTAATGATTATCCTAGCGCAGATTTGAAACTCATTATTTTATTTTTTACTTCAATATTTCTACTTCAACTCCACTGAATTCACAACGGTTTAAAATATTTCACTGATTTTCTCATTTTTTTCCATTATACCCACACTGTAACCTAAAAAACGCGCTGCACAGCAACAAATGCCTATGAACTGCAATAAAACCCATCGAAGCTGTTGAGCCCTGCTGCGGCGTTGGTTCCACTAACTTGCTCACCTTATACGTGTCTACCGCCAGTGCAGCTCTTCCCGGTTCCTATCTAATATTATGACCGTGACCTAACATCTCTCTCTCTCGTTTAAAAATACACGATTTAAAATGAGTTTGATCGTCGATTAACAAAATCACACGTCCTGCAGCCACCAGTCGCCAAGCCCTGCTCCTCACTTTTCAGCCTTAGACCTAATGTTCACCTCCACTTGCCAGGAGCGAGAGAGAGAGTGGTCTGACCTTGAGCCTGCACTGGTTTGCACCCACGCATGAGCGCTATACTACACTCCACTGATGCATTAGTTATGCTACACAAGACTACACATAGACGCAGCGTTGTATAGAAATAATGCAAACAGTGAAACAGAGAATCACACTCTGATTTACTTGTGACTTGTGAGGTATATCAATCCTCATGCTTGGGGCACCAGATGTGTGCCCGCCCGATCAATTTAAAGAAATCGAAGGCAATCAAATCATGTATCGATAGATACTTATTAATGACCGACGGGCTTGTGAGTTCGCCCGACCCAGGAGAGGTCTAGGGTGTTTACCCCAAATGACACTCTCCAGCTACTCAGTTGAGTGGGTCTAGAGATGATATATTCCATATACACTGCTACTATGTGAAGGGAATTTAAACCACTAGGAAACAGTATGAACTCTTAATTTATTTAAAATCAAGAGAAGCCCTGAGACTGGCTTCTAATTACTACCCACTCACAAATGACGCAGCCTATTTATATTATGCAAAACTGTGCGCAAAGAAAGAAAAAAAAACAGTAAAAGAGTTCAAATAGATTTATGGGTACTAGTCAATACCTCTGCAATGTCACGTGAAACGGTCGCCATCCTAACTTATACAAGAGGATCACTTAAAAATATCACTCTCCTAATTACAACTGGAACTAATCCTCTGAACAACTGATGGGGTATAGTACCAAGTTTCCCTCGTAGATGTGGATATAGTGACCAAGTACGCGCTTACCCATGTCAGTGACCTTCCGTAGCTAGGTCCCTCGTGCCGGATGAAAGAGCTCCTCTGCGACCACGCCCAACAATGCACGTCCAGCGATGCTGGGTTGTCGTCCGACTGACACCCTGGCGTCGAACTTGATGCACGTTGTAGATTTCGGCTGTCTTCCCTAGAAGCTACTGCTCTTTTGATGTAGTAATATTATTGGAAGCGGTGACACAATGAATACTTTCCAAAGTTTTGGATCTTGAAGTGTCGTCGAACTTTAAGTGTCTATGCCAACGTGAAAATCGTCTAACTTATAGTGTCTATGGCGGAGAAGGGGCGGGCTTGGCCCCGGCGGCAGGACGTGTTGAACGACGTGTCCTTCACATGGTTAGTTTGTAAATAAGCTCTGATTACTTGGTGACATCGCCTCATATAGTCTGAAACGTGACGTCAGCACCCACTACTCACTTGGGAACAAATCCCCGGCCACTCCTCTTGAAGCAATGTCACAGTTATACTAGCAATAAGGCATATAAGTAACAAATAGGCTTAGGGTCAACATCCAACCGATTACACGGCAAACAGCCTTAACGAAAACGCAGTATAACCTCACAATTAATAACCTCTGTTCTAAAACATTTTGCAGTTCAACACTGGAGAATCGGTTGCTGAGGGCACGCAGGCCCTTCCGCACGTAACTTATAGGCTTAGACCCAGCCTCTTGACCGTGCCTATATACGACATCTTTATTGAATGCAACCATTACTGTTCATTTTCATAACTTTCCGCAAAGGTCCTGGATGAACCTCGCGGCGACTTCCTTGTTCGACCATGCCACTGTTTATACAAACAGGGCCGCTTACCTCCGCATTTCCCAGGCGCAAGCGCCAACTTTCCCGACAAACAAGGTCACTGTTTATACAACAGGGACTGCTGGCCTCAGCGTTCCCTCAGGTCGGGCTGTGGAGTCCTGGTCAGACTCATGTCCGTATCTTGCAATCTGTATCCAGCTACTGTACATATTGATAACTGTAATACTCACACATAGGATATCACAACCCCAAGCACGATAACTTCACTTTCGGGAAAGAGAACTATGACACCTGATCTAAGAGTCATCATTTGTAGCGATTGACAAAGCGGCGAGAAATGTAACCCTGCCACCCATAAGGGAATATTATGTTATTGATTAATGAACCGAGACAGTGTTCATAATTAGTTTTATAAGAAGTATGATTTATTATTGGCAGAGTGTACACTGTCTGCCAGCCCATGGTCTATATCTTCACACTTTGAATGTGGGGTTTCCAAGCAAATCGAACAAATAACCTTCACAATTCACTGTCACACAAATGCTGGAGTCAACCAAGAAAAATATTCATTGGCATATGGGTTACAGTTTTCCTCTCTTTTCTCAGTGCGTGAAGAACAATAGAAAGTAAACGACAGTTTTATTTAATAGATTCTACTTCTAGAAAACCGACAATTAACGTTTACAGTATATTCGATGAGCCTAATTTAGCTAAACGATAATAAATCTTTCAGCGCCTCAATGTTTTGCTTAAAAATATTGTTTTGCTGCAAATAATACTCCGTAGTGATATGTTTTGATGTGATTTACAATGAAACTCCAACCACGATCTAGCTTTGAACCTAAATCTGTTCACATAACGACAGTATCACAATATCACTACTGAATCTCCAGTTTATTGCCCGTAAGCCAATCTCCTCCCTTCTTGTTCCAGCCCACGAGCAAACACTCATCGATCAATGCCTCCCCCATCTTCCAGCTGAATGAGAAGCATCACGGAATCGAGACAATCCGTCCGAACAACAATAAATTGCAATGGTAGCTGCACAATGGCCGTTTATGTGCGTAAACAAGTCGGGTGGTTGACATTATCGATTACGTCATCTACTGCGCACACGACAAGCCCAAGTTTGATATTTGATGGCACAGAACACTGGAGAGGTCCCAATTGTGAAAACTGTCTATCACTGTCAAAAAGCAGCTTCAACCGTGTACATGTGTACATTTAATGGATAAGTATTTATTGTCCGCAGTATTATTTAATTTAATTCGTTTTCACAATGGTTGACTATTTAAATCTGATGTCCTCGAATGGCCCAAAGAATAGAAAGCATACAAGAAAAGATTTGTGAGCGTGGCTCCTTTGTGTGTCCCCGCCCTTGACTGGAGATAAGGTGGGGGCGCTGGGGTCTGGGGGTGTTTAGGTTTACATAGTATGGCCAACTAATGGCCCGTTGTCTGCAGGTTCATCTTCAGTTCCATTGGCGTGTAACCTCATTTTCTGGACAGCCTCCGCTGTTCAGGAACCGTCTCCAGTCGGTGGAAAGTGTGAGAAGCGCCAAGGTGAATCCTCCTCTATCCAAGGTCTTGGGGTGGGTGCCGCCCTGGTAAATGATGTAGCCTGGAAGGGGAGACCTGTGCTTCGACGCGGCTCTACGTTTGCCAAATCCGGAATTGAACCCAGAGGACAACCAGGGTCTGGCTGGCTAATTTTAGGGAGGGAAGCCTGTAGGGGTGCTGCGGCACAGCCCGAGATGTACCCAAGGGTGGAGAAGCCAGTAATGGATGCCAGCCAGAGAGCGGCACGACCAAGGTGCCCCGTTTTAGTCTATGGCTCAGGTGAGCCTGGTCCCAGTGGTGAGAAAAATACGGCTGGTGTGCGCAGAGTTGGTGTCGATTTGTCTGGCAATAACCTTGCCACTTGAACAGCTTGGGTGGGCATTCGCCATCGCTTACATATTAAAATCCTGGAAGTGTTACAGATGGTAAGCTCTCTCGGTGACGATGAAACGTAGACAGACCCGTACAATTAGTTTAGGAGAAGTGCGTTTGGGTGCATGAAAACAAAAAAACGTGAAATGTGCAAGAAGGAGTTTCATTGAGAAGGTTCCAGTACTGTGATAGTAAGAGCACCAGTAAGGCAGTATTGCACTCGTACTTTCAGAAAAGTGCAAGGTCCGCAACAGCACTTGGTAAATTTGACTAATTACTCTAATCTAACCTATGGTTTAACCGATATCTCCTGCAGGATACATTGTTATTCAATAAAGTGTGCTTTGACATCATACACAAACACTAAATGTGCGTTTATACGTTTGACAAGTTGTTTTCAACCGCAACGATTGTTAAATATTTTTTACTTCTTTGATTCTTCTTTGATCTTGAACGGAGCTTGTTTGCGTCAGCCAGGCAAGCGGGAAAGCATGCCCGTTTCGGACACTTTGAATACTGCCTCCCCCCTTGCATTTACCGAGCTTCCTGGGAAGAGACCGTCTGACCATTAACGATTTAAGATCATTTGTTAAATTTCTGGCGTACGAATACGAGTTAACTCAAACACGTTCGAAGGGTCAGCCGGGCACTTGGCTGACGCAAGAGGATACGACATTTAAGAAGTGCGATGCATCCCAATGAAATCATTATGTTCTCTTGATTACTAAACAAAATGTTCGTAAAGGGCCAAAATAGTTCGCCGGCTTACAGCTGCCAGCCGAAAATATGTCGACCCAGCAAACACAGTGTTTGTTTCGTGGGATTGTGTTTGTCAGTTCACATGAGTTCGTCAACAGTGAGATTTGTTTAGTAGAGTATACGTAAAGGAAGGTGTCTATTGTACCTTGAATACTTCTGACTGCGACGCAAGGTGGTTCTAACAGGGCTGAAATTAATTTATTTTTGGAAGCAACTGGATTCAGCTCAGATAAAGTCGCAAATTACACCTGCACTTCAATTATTGGCTTCCGTTGATAAATACTTTATGCCTACGAGAGGATTTAACAAGCTTTAATAAATCTACTGAAGATGGGCCACACTTGTTGAACCTAACTAGACTTGCGAATTAATGCTTGAATAAAGCTTCACAGAACGGGCGGCTCTCCTCTAGCTCTAGTGGAGTCGTGAGTTCCGTATTGGGCTTTGAGTCCCACTCTTATATATTTTTTTGGTGAAAAACATAGCGATAATGTATTATAAATTATTTTAGTTCGGATTATGCCGCGGATATTTGTGATATTCCTTTCTAATTACGTCGTATTTGAAGTCGTATTATGAAAATACCAGAATACCAGAATTGGCTTCCATTTAATTGTTGGTTCACATTATCTCCCTGCACTCGAATGATGCACTCACCTCGGCCATCGTTCTACAATGACTCAGGAACTGTGCAAAACTGATTTAATCTCAGTTTCTGATATTTTATAATCAAATTAAGGCGTGGTGCACTGCACACTGGCCTAGTGTAGCAGCGATTCTGGTTTCGATCCAAAATTCCGTTGTAATAAATGTCCGCATGATTTTTTTTGTGAGTTTCCCTCATAGGAAAACAATAGGCGATGACATTTTGGGTTGGATATCTTTGAAAGTTGCATGGCTTATCGATGCTGATTGTTGGTATCCACTGCTCGCTATCTTCGATTGTCGGTCCGTGGACGATATATTCGGATTTACGACGCTCCAATCTTATCATCGATGAGTCTGACGATAAGAAACCAAACACGATATGCACCAACTCGGACGACGATACTGTCAGACTTAGAGCAGCCATGACATCCAACGCAACCACTCCACGCGTTAGTCGAGTAGTGACAAATCAATCCGAACGCAGAAGCCTTCATGAATGAAGAACTCTATCACCGAAGTTAATCTTATACAATGATACTGGAGACTGCCGCCTAACGGCGACGACCCAGACCAATTGTAGTCATACCGACCAGCAGAAACACGTGCAATTCACACGACCATGCATGAAGCTGAGCCGTCAGTGTGACTCAGTATCTTAACCGCACAAAGAATAAATAAAACTCTCACAAAGACAGCTAGTATGCTGAATTAACCACAAAGAACAGACGCGTCTGACAACTAAACTTAAACCGAGCATTATTGATCGATTCTCAAAAAATCTCTTCGAATGGACTGCCTCACGCCCAATATTGCAACACCCCTCCCCAAAAAAGTATTACGTTAAAAAAACACTGCTTGGGAGTCTGATTGCACATAGCCAATATTATTTTTCTTCCAATATGCTTACAAATTTCCATATGGGTTCAATTAAGTATTTATGTCAATACAACCTTAATCCGGTCTGGAATTAAGGACTAGCAGGATTGTGAAACATTATTCATACCCAAGCCTAGGCAAGAAAATTATCCCGCTTAGACAAATAACCAGGTCAGATAAAGTAATACTCAATTCAAACTTAAAACAGGTACACCAAGAAACCGAAACAGATTCTTCGACGTTTCGATCGTCGAAAAAATATAGAATTCCCTTTAAAAATCGAAGGGAAACGTGAGAGCTGGATCGAATGAGGTAAAGGATCGATATCTTATTCAGCGACTTATTTAAAGAAATGAACCATTCGGTGACTTCCACGTTCAGTCGTTTTCTATTCTCAACATGAATCCCATTTCTATAAATAGAACAACAACAATGGAAAAGGAACATCAGTATATTATTAAGAAACGGAAAAAAAAATCTACTATTTGCATTGCATTATTTGACTGTTTCACATGGCGTCCGGTGATGAAGGTCAAATGGTAGGGTGCACTCATTTTTTTAAGAAGCATTAAACAATATGATGTTTGTACTAAAGACATGACTCGCGTATGTGAACCTTGTTTGGTTCACATACGAATATAAAGAAACAGACGGGTTTGAAGTGGTAAGGGATTTCTAACACTCACATTCACCACCTCTGTGTATGTCCATTTAGAACTCATCATTCAGCGAAATTACCAGACATGTGTCTTCCTTGGTCGTTTATGTTCTATTTAGAAATAGGATCAACTTTTGCATGGATTAAATCACAAATATTAAAACGTAAATATAAGTCCATAATTACACGATCAGAATTTCAATTTTCAATTCGTTCACCTGTTTTCAATTTGGGCACTCTAATATCTCCTTCAATTGTCCGTCATCGGAGTAAAAACTTTACAGCTGACCTTTACCACAGCAAATTATTATCTTGTGACTGACCAAACGCATTGTCTCTTGCAGTTAAGGTAGTGCTTGGTATGGAGATGACCGTCCCAAGCCTTCCCAGCAAACTCAGCCTAACCACAGAACGCATCGCATCGTTGTTCATTGGATGTGTTCCAGTTTTCACTTAACATCTGCCTAATAACGTGTGAGAAACAATCTGGATAGTATTGAAAAAAATATTGGTATGCTAATAGCTAATGCATACGTCGGTCAAACCCATGAGTACTCGGGCCTAAGCCGCATGCATCTGGATCATTTCCACGTTTGCCTTGTTGAACGGATTGACGTGGGCACGGTTCTTTAAGATTGTTCTGGAGAAACTATTGACTGACAAGTCCTTGTAACGACCGTCTGAGGTTGGTTTACTTCCCGTGATAATGCTCAATTACATATCAACACCTGCTCCCAAGTATTTTTATCAATTAATATGTCCACTATAGCCCATTTATTTATTGTTTTGAATTTTTTTCAAATTTTTGGGGATTAGTCTGCTAAGCTCTAATGGAAAACAACAACCAAATTAGTTCCTGTACATCGATCTGCTGTTCCGGAGAAAGACTTGACTCACAAGAAGTTTCTTCCTGTGCATTGACTGATAGGCCGAAGGACGTAAGACATGCGTTCAAAGGAATACCGTAGAGCCTTCGACCATCGTGTGCACAGGATCTAAGAAAAAAAGTACCCGAAAACGTGCTTTGAATAATAATAATTGTGATTATACATGTTTTAAGTAGCAGCAAAAAGGCAATTATCATATATGTGAGTTATTATAGAATGAGAAATAAATAAACAATATCGCTTTCGAAGATGGAGTAGCCCCGGTCATATGAAACCCCAAGCACGTCGTTTGTAACAATATCGCCCCACCGCTCGGCGCATCATGTGGTATTCTGCCATCCATTTCCAGAAGAAAATGGGGCTCCTAACGAACGAATAACTAACCTAGTTGGGCGAATACTCATGAAAGCAGCTTGACGTTTGTATCTGAAATTAAATACATCCTTAAATGTTTTCAATTTATATTTCCAGAACATTGAAAAGTGTCATTATTTTTTTAATTACACAATTCCCTGTTAAATACAGTGTTGAATATTTAATTTGGTGAAGTGTCAGCATAGTATTTGGAGCATATCTAATCATAAAGTTGATTTAATCATTCCGCGAATCTCAATGGGTTAGGTAAAATACATTCCTCACACCATCTGGCAGATACAAAAGATATTTTGGAAGGATTTGCATGTCCGTATAAAATACGTATGACGCCCGACTATTTTTCACTTGCCCCACCAAACTCACATTCGTCCTTAGCCTTCAACGTCATCTCACTCAGAGCCAACTCATCAAATTCCTATACTTTATCCACGTACACTTAGCGTCACTAACAACAGGATTTGGAGTGAGTGTACCTCTTCTTCCACCACCCGTCATGCCGTCTTAAAAGGAGGAGGTTACAGAGCATCCATCTCGCTACGCCGCTATTGGTGGCTGCTGTCGACACGCAAGGGGTGCAAGTATTCTTACGTCCTGCTTCAGGGAAAAAAGGGCTCCTGGACTTCCTAACATTCCAATTATCTGGTACATAATGGCTAGCGCTCACAGAGAAGTCCATGAGTGTTTATATCTTTAAATAGCATTCAATCAACGAATAAATGACCGATTATTATAAACTTCTGATATCGTATCTATGTTGATGATTGTATATTTTGAAACAATGAATAAATGTCCGATTACAGTAAGCTCTATATGCTATCGTAAATATAATGGAATACGTGTTTCTATTTTGCATTATGTATGATCACATATAAAATTGGCGATATTTCACACATGGAAAATCATCATCTCTCAGTAAAGCTTATGTGTGAACTAAAAACCTAAATTATTCTCGAAATACGGGAAAACTTCCTGTACAACAGCGTTGAAATTAAAATTTGTGCATAAATTGAATGGCATAAATAGTGAGATGAGCAAATTTCAGCCATATGTTTTCAATTTTACCTCGTTGAAATTTTCAAAATATATTGGTTTTCAGAGGTCCAGCCTCAACGACGCAAGACTTCCAGAACAACGTGTTAAACAAATAAACTCGTTGATGCACCTGTTTCAAGTTTGAATTGAGTATTACTTTATCTGACCTGATTATTTGTCTAAGCGGGATAATTTTCTTGCCTAAGCATGGGTATGAATAATGTTTCACAATCCTGCTAGTCCTTAATTCCAGACCGAATTAAGGTTGTATTGACATAAATACTTAATTGAACCCATTTGGAAATTTGTATGCATATTGGAAAAATAATAATATGGGTCATGTACAGTCAGACTCACAAGCAGTGTTTTTTTAACGTAATACTTTTTTGGGTAGGGGTGTTGCAATATTGGGCATGAGGCAGTCCATTCAAAGAGATCTTTTGAGAATCGATCAATGGTGCTCGGCTTAAGTTTGGTTGTCAGACGCGTCTGTCCTTTGTGGTTTATTCAGCATACTAGCTGTCTTTGTGAGAGTTTTATTTATTCTTCGTGCGGTTAAGATACTGAGTCACACTGACGGCTCGGCTTCATGCATGGTCGTGTGAATTGCACGTGTTTCTGCCGGTCGGTAGACTATTATTGGTCTGGGTCGTCGCCGTTAGGCGGCAGCCTCCAGTATCATTGTATAAGATTCACTTCGGTGATTGAGTTCTTCATTCATGAAGGCTTCTGCGTTCGGATTGATTTGTCACTACTCGACTAACGAGTGGAGTGGTTGCGTTGGATGTCATGGCTGCTCTAAGTCTGACAGTATCGTCGTCCGAGTTGGTGCATATCGTGTTTGGTTTCTTATCGTCAGACTCATCGATGATAAGATTGCAGCGTCGTAAATCCGAATATATCGTCCACGGACCGACAATCGAAGATATTGAGCAGTGGATACCAACAATCAGCATCGATAAGCCATGCAACTTTCAAAGATATCCAACCCAAAATGTCATCGCCTATTGTTCCAAATGTCATCGCCTATTATCCAACCCAAAATGTTTTCATGCGGACATTTATTACAACGGAATTTTGGATCGAAACCAGAATCGCTGCTACACTAGGCAAGTCTGCAGCGCACCGCGCCTTAATCTGATTATAAAATATCAGAAACCTGAGATTAAATCAGTTTTGCACAGTTCCTGAGTCATTGTAGAACGATGGCCGAGGAGAGTGCATCATGCGAGTACAGGGTGATAATGTGAACCAGCAATTAAATGGAAGACAATTCTGGTATTCTGGTATATTCAAAATACGACTTAAAAATACGACGTAATTAGAAAGGAATATCACAAATATCCGCGGTATAATCCGAACTAGAATAATTTCTAATACATTATCGCTATGTTTTTCACCAAAAGAATATATAAGATTGGGACTCAAAGCCCAATACGGAACTCACGACTCCACTAGAGCTAGAGGAGAGCCGCCCGTTCTGTGAAGCCTTCATTCAAGCATTTATTCGCAAGTCTAGTAAGGTTCAACAAGTGTGACCCATCTTCAGTAGATTTATTAAAGCTTATTAAATCCTCTCGTAGGCATAAAGTATTTATCGACGGAAGTCAATAACTGAAGTGCAGGTGTACTTTGCGACTTTTGCAGAGCTGAATCCAGTTGCTTCCAACAAAAAATTAACTTCAGTCCTGTTAGAACCACCTGGCGTCGCAGTCAGAGGTATTCAAGGTACAATAGACACCTTCCTTTATGTATATTCTACTAAACAAATCTCACTGTAAACGAACTCATGTGAACTGACAAACACAATCCCACGAAACAAACACTTTGTTTGTTGGGTCGACATATTTTCGGCTGCAGCTGTAAGCCGGCGACCTATTTCGGCCCTTCAAGAAAATTTTGTTTAGTAATCAAGAGGACATAATGATTTCATTGGGCTGCATCGCACTTCTTAAATGTCGTATCCTCTTGCGTCAGTCAACTACCCGGCTGACCCTTCGAACGTGTTTAAGTTAACTCTTATTCATACGCCAGAAGTTAATCAAATGATCTTCAATCGTTATTGGCCAAACGGTCTCCTCTCAGGAAGCTCGGTAAATGCGGGGGAGGCAGTGTTCAAAGTGTCCGAGACGGGCATGCTTTCCCGCTTGCTTGGCTGACACAAACAAGCTCCGTTCAAGATCAAAGAAGAATCAAAGAAGTAAAAAATATTTAACAATCGTTGCGGTTGAAAACAACTCGTCGAACGTATCAACGCACATTTAGTGTTTGTGTATGATGTCAAAGCACACTTTATTGAATAACAATGTATCCTGCAGGAGATATCGGTTAAACCATAGGTTAGATTAGAGTAATTAGTCAAATTTACCGAGTGCTGTTGCGGACCTTGCACTTTTCTGAAAGTACGAGTACAATACTGCCTTACTGGTGCTCTTACTATCACAGTACTAGAACTTTCTCAATGAAACTCTCCATCTTCCTCATTTCACGTTTTTTATTCTCATGCACCCAAACGCACTTCTCCTAAACTAATTGTACGGGTCTGTCCACGTTTCATCGTCGCCGAGAGAACTTACCATCTGTAACACTTCCAGGATTTTAATATGTAAGCGATGGCGAATGCCCACCCAAGCTGTTCAAGTGGTAAGGTCATATTGCCAGCCAAACCAACACCAACTCTGCGCGCACCAACCGTGATTTTTTCACCACTGGGACCAGGCTCACCTGGGCTATTGACTAAAACGGGGCACCTCAGTCGTGCCGCTCTCTGGCTGGCATCCATTACTGGCTTCTCCACCCTTGAGTACATCTCGGGCTGTGCCGCAGAACCCCTACAGGCTTCACTCCCTAAAATTAGCCAGCCAGACCCTGGGTGTCTTTTGGGTTCAATTCCGGGTTTGGCAAACGTAGAGCCGCGTCGGAGCACAGGTCTCCCCTTCCAGGCCACATCACGCACCAGGGCGGCACCCACCCCAGGACCTTGGATAGAGGAGGATTCACCTTGGCGCTCTCACACTTTTCACCGACTGGAGACGGTTCCAGAACAGTGGAGGCTGTCCAGAAAAGGGGGTTACAAGCCAATGGAAATGAAGATGAACCTGCAGACAACGGGCCATTAGTTGGCCATAATATGTAAACTTGAACATCCCCAGACCCCAGCGCCCCACCTTATCTACAGTCAAGGGCGGGAACACACATAGAAGCCACGCTCACAAATATTTCCTTGTATGCTTACTATTCTTTGGGCCATTCGAGGACATCAGATTTAACTAGTCAACTATTGTGAAAACGAATTAAATTAAATAATGCTGCGGGTATTAAATATTTATCCATAAAATGTACACATGTACACGGTTGAAGCTGCTTTTTGATAGGGATAGACAGTTTTCACAATTGGGACCTCTCCAGTGTTCTGTGTCATCAAATATCACACTTGGGCTTGTCGTGTGCGCAGAAGATGACGTAATCGATAATGTCAACCACCCGACTTGTTTACGCACATAAACGGCCATTGTGCAGCTACCATTGCAATTTATTGTTGTTCGGACGGATTGCCTCGATACCGGGATGCTTCTCATTCAGCTGAAGATGGGGGAGGCATTGATCGATGAGTGTTTGCTCGTGGGCTGGAACAAGAAGGGAGGAGATTGGCTTAAGGGCAATAAACTGAAGATTCAGTATTGATATTGTGATACTGTCGTTATGTGAACAGATTGAGGTTTAAAACTAGATCGTGATGGAGTTTAATTATAAATCACATCACAACATATCATTACGGAGTAATATTTGCAGCATAATATTTTTAAGCAAAACATTGAGGGTGGGAAAGGTTTATTATCGTCTAGGTGAATTAGACTCATAGAATATACTGTAATCGTTAATTGTCGGTTTCCTAGGAGCTGGATCTATAAATAAAACTGTCGTTTACTTCACGCACTGAGAAAAGAGAGGAAAACTGTAACCCATATGCCAATAAATATTTTTCTTGGTTGACTCCAGCATTTGTGTGACAGTGAAATGTGAAGGTTATTTGTTCGATTTGCTTGGAAACCCCACATTCAAAGTGTGAAGATGTAGACCATGGGCTGGCAGACAGTGTACACTCTGCCAATAATAAATCATACTTCGTATCAAACTAATTATGAACACTGTTTCGGTTCATTAATCAATAACATAATATTCCCTTTTGGGTGGCAGGGTTACATTTCTCGCCGCTTTGTCAATCGTTACAAATGATGACACTTAGATCTGGTGTCATAGTTCTCTTTCCCGAAAGTGAAGTTATCGTGCTTGGGGTTGTGATATCCTATGTGTGAGTATTACAGTTATCAATATGTAGCTGGATCCTGCGTGCTGGATACAGATTGCAAGATACGGACACGGGTCTGACCAGAAAGCCGCAGCCCACGCTGAGAGAACGCTGAGGCCAGCAGTCCCTGTTGTATAAAGAGTGGCCTTGTTTGTCGGGAAAGTTGGCGCTTGCGCCTGGGAAATGCAGAGGCAAGCAGTCATGTTTGTATAAACAGTGGCATGGTCGAACAAGGAAGTCGCCGCGAGGTTCATACAGGACCTATAGCGGAAAGTTATGAAAATGAAAAGTAATGGTTGCATTCAATTAAGATGTCGTATGTAGGCACGGTCGAGAGGCTGGGTCCAAGCCTTTTAGTTACGTGCGTAAGGGCCTGCGTGCCCACAGCAACCGATTTTCAAATGTTGAACTGCAGGATGTTTTAGAACAGAGGTTATTAATTGTAAGGTTATGTTGCGTTTTCGTTAAGGCTGTTTGCCGTGTAATCGGTAGGAAGTTGGCCCGAAGCCTATTTGTTACTAAAATGCCTTATTGCTAGTATAACTGCGATATTGCTTTAAGTGGAGTGGCCGGGGATTTGTTCCCAAGTGAGTAGTGGGCGCTGACGTCACGTTTTAGACTATATGAGGCGATGTCACCAAGTAATCAGAGCTTATTCACAAACTAACCATGTGAAGGACACGTCATTATACACGTCCTGCCGCCCGTGTCAAGCCCGCCCCTTCTCCGCTATAGACACTACAAGTTAGACGATTTTCACGTTAGCATAGACACTTAGAGTTCGACGACTCTTCAAGATCCAAAACTTTGGAAAGTATTCACTGAGTCACCGCTTCCAATAATATTACTACATCGGAAGAGCAGTAGCTGCTAGGGAAGACAGCCGAGATCTACAACGTGCATCAAAATCGACGCCAGGTTGTCAGTCGGACGACAACCCAGTATCGCTGGACGCGCATTGTTATGCGCGGTCGCAGAGGAGCTCCTTCATCCGGCACGAAGGACCTAGCAACGGAAAGACAGTGACCCGGGGGAGCGCGTACTTGGTCACTATATCTACATCTACGAGGGGAAACTTGGTACTATACCCCATCAGTTGTTCAGAGGATTAGCTCCAGTTGTGATTAGGAGAGTGATATTTTTAAGTGATCCTCTTGTGTAAATTAGTATGGCGACCGTTTCACGCGACATTGCGGAGGTATAGACTAGTACCCATATATGTATGTGAACTGTTTTCCTTTTTTCTTCTTTGCGCACAGTTGTGCATAATATAAATAGGCTGCGTCATTTGTGAGTGGGTAGTAATTGGAAGCCAGTCTCAGGGCTTCTCTTGATTATAAATAAATTAAGAGTTCATACTGTTTCCTAGTGGTTTAAATTCCCTTCACATAGTAGCAGTGTATATGGACTATATCATCTCCTATACCCACTCAACTGAGTAGCTGGAGAGTGTCATTTGGGGTAAACACCCTAGACCCATCCTGGGTCGGGCGAACTCACAAGCCCGTCGGTCATTAATAAGTATCTATCGGTACATGATTTGATTGCCTTCGTTTTCTTTAAATTGATCGGACGGGCGCAAATATTGAATCTCATTGCCTACGTTTCTGACCCCTTAACAATTATCTATTCGAAGTCTGATTGTATCTCCTCAAGCTTTCGTTCAGTTTGCGCCCATCCTTCTGCCTTCTTGTCGACAGCGGTCTTGATTGATCCTGTTCAGGAGAACGCGTTCCTTTCGGTCATTACAGCAACGGTCTTGCACTGAGGTTGGGTGTGTTTATCCCGGAACCACTTGGCAAGACAGCATCAGAGACATTGATGATTACGTATGGCCTCGGTTTGGATAAGTATTGTGGGTCAAGAGCTGCAAAAGACGAATCGGAATCCACTCCCGCTTTTAACAAAAAATTAAAAAGTCCCGGACATAATTTGTCTGAATGTAATATCTTTAGCATTATTAGCAACGAAAGTTTGTGTCAAATGTTGAAGTAAATTGCGAATAAATTTGGTATTAACAATAGATTTATGTAGCATAGATAATGGATAAATGTATTTGTTTATTTACGTTGTCGTTAGACGCTGTCAGTAGATTATCTACGTTCCCATTCGAAAAATGTATTCTGTTGCAGAACACCTTCTCTTTTCAGTACTTTTTCGGGCATCACAATGTGAGCTATTCTGAAATCAATCTATCTATAAGGCCAATAGTGTGTTTACGAAAACGAACAAATCTCACGTCGTTGCTGTTTACCTTATTATTCTTGTTTTGATTAGTGGATTGAATGAAAAGACAAAATGTCGCTGGAAGTCATAAACATCAATTTTTGGTGCAAATCATATAATGAATGTCTTAAGTAACCTACATAACCAAAATCATCTAAGTCACACGAACTAGTACAAAAATCCAAGGAATACAAATTCAAATCATCCAATAACCCTGCGTAACATATACGTTGAAGACAATCAGACATTTGATTGTATGAATTTGTTTTCAATCAATATATATGTGTAGCCCACGACGTATATTGGGGAGGAAGCGACATGTAAAACACTTTGTTTTGCTCGAAAAATAATAACCTGGTGTTTTGGGGTGGATGGATGGTTATTCATTTATAGATCTGTAACATTTTATTTTAGTATTTTAGTATTTATTTTTTCTTGTACTGTATTATTTAGCTCTGCCATTTTTTATGGTGATAAATTTTGCATTGTTCATTATTATCCAGGTTGGTTGAGCCTAGGTGACCCAGGGACGATAGGGTACTCGTGGGACCTGCGGGACAAGAGGGATCCGGGGATTCGGGAACCCGTGCTCATGAGTGCAGTGTTTACAAGTGTATAAAGACAACAACAGGCCTTTTGGCCCAAACTGGGTTGCCTTTTAATAGAAGGAGGTAAGTTTTGAAGTAGAACGACTAAGATAGCGTCTTTTGTGGGTGTATTTTCTGTTTTAATAGATCGAGAAAGAGAAAGTTTGTTGATGGAAATAACATTTAACAATGATTATCGAAACAACTCAAATAAGCACCTGAAGATAAGCCACCGACCAGATCAACACCCACGGTGTTGATCTGAGATTGTACAGTTTCATTCCTCGAAAACCGAAATTCAACGAGCAGGTACCAATGCCGGGCACCTTATTTACCGTGCCAGTGCCAGGTCCTGGCACTAATTTAACCGTATGGGGTCAATGCCGAACACCAATTTCCACGAATATACTGGTGAAAGTGCTATAGATGGGAGCTATTTAGCGGCGATTTTGGTAGAATTTATCGAGC
>SDVV010002460.1:0-22998 GCA_016164225.1 Gammarus roeselii | reverse complement strand
GTCATCATAAGCATGATGCCACCATGACGCTGTCACCAAATATGCCCTGGAATTCCTCTCACCTGCACGAGCCCTGGAGATGGGGGCACGCTAAGCGCTCGACGTTACCTGTTTAGACGAGGGCGACACAAGTTTTAAACGAGGATGATACCTGTTTCACCTCGCTGTCATACAGTCATGATCATGTTTAATACGCTGGGCACCCATGCACACCGTTCACGCTCCCGCCTCAGTCATGTCTCTGCTTTGGTCACGAAAGGTTCCCGCGCTCTATCATTCCCCTTAGGTGCGATATTCAAAGTGAACTTATATATATTTTATTGATGTATCAGTGTTATGATACGTGGTATGGTAGATGATTATAGGTGACGTAATATTTATTTTGTGTTTCCACGCTAGTGGGGTCATTTTTATTACACGTTTTCATATGCTATTTGCCTGTCATGGTGCCTGACAGTATTGGGGTGTTCTCACACGGTCGTATCTTTTGTTCGGTATAAGGCACTACCTCCCCCAACTGATCCAAGTGGCATACGTGTTACACCTGGTTATTGCGTGTTGGGTTATGTTATTCTGTGATTTACACAGTGATCGTATACCAGTGCTGATTTGTTATGTCGAGGTTACGAAGCCGTGTGTTCTTTATAATGTATCCAAGAATCTGTCTATCTCATTCTCCTTCTCTTCAATTTTCAATCGTTTATTTTTGTGAAATGCTATAGGCATTTTATCCAGGAACGTTTAAATAATTGCATTGAGGCCTGGAATTACAGTTGTCTTATTTACCAATAAACTTTTAGGAGATCAAATACGTGAATACGACTTCAAACATTGGGATGACTAACAAGCCCATTCCATTCAAATTTTATTGCGCTGTTTGTTCGTAGGTAATGAAGCAAACCGCTAGAGAGTGTCTTGGCAACTGGCAGCGATGAGCCCGTATATAGTGCCGCAACATCATCATTATTTGATTCCTTTTGTTCGATTGATTCCGGTGTGGGCTCTGTAGTTATGCTAGAACGAAAGAGTCCGTTAGTAAAACTGAATAATTTTAGTGCTGTTTCAGTCGAAGCGTTCAAATCTAGCATATCGTCCCCACGCGTACTCAATGTTTGACTGTAATACGTACTGCAATGTTCTGCTATTTCTAGCCCTGTTGTGACAGATATGGGTGTAGCGCTACCGCCAATATGATTTGTTCTAAGCTTGTCCATCTTGGATTTTGGAACTAGGTAGTAAACCTATTCATTCATGAATTATTTTTGTCAAGAAACACTGCAGTGGCTGATAGTATATTTAACAGAAACCCTCCACGCACGGTTTATACTGTTTTCTTACTCCCGGACGATTAGGCAGGAATTACTCCCGGACGATTTACTGCCTAATTCTTTTTCAATTGAGTTGAATTTATTTCCCCTTGACTTGGTTAGCTTGTCACAGACCAATTTTTCGCTCTGTATATTTCTAAATATTTCGCAGATGATTTAACTTCTTTATCACTTGATAGTTTGACGAGTTGACACGTTCGGATGATTTCAGTTGATTTAATTTGTTATAAAAATTTAATTTTTGTTTCATAGTACGTTTATCACACATCACGACACAACATTTCCTTCCTTAATCCACGTAGGTTTGCTGTCTGGATAATCCGTGTTTATCACGTATAGTTGCTTCCTTCCTCGTATAATTCAGGTCTTCATTATCTTGATGGCATAAATATCAGGTATGTCACACTGAACTAGATCCTAACTGTAGGCTCAGTATTGTGAGGTGTTATTTCATAGATCGGAGGATAATGTTTTTGATTAACACGTGAGATACGAAACACCTCTTTCGTGAACTTTGGTTCGTGTCCTCGCCTGAATGTCCTGAGACTGGGATCACTGCACTGTAAGCGTAAGTACGCTCCCACCTTTAGTTGTGTACTGGGCACTTTAATTCTTTTACGTCGTATTTTATAAATTTCCGTTAGCAATGCCTGAATTTGTTTTGGGTCGTTCAACAAATAAACGTGATAGGGGACCCATCCCATTAATGATGAATGTGGTGTCATATTGTAGGTGGTCACAATTGCTTGCAAGTCATCTATATAGCGTTCAGTATTTATACCATGCATACATTTTCCCAACTTAAGTTTTATAGTCCGTATGACACGCTCTGCTGGGGATGCTTTGATGACCTGGTTGTATGTGAATAAATGGATATGTTTTTGCTGGCCAAATATGCTTTAATATTTCTATTTGTGAATTCACTGCCTTGATCTGAACAGATCCGAGTTGTTGGCCATACTAGTTTGTTGATATAGTGTCAAATACTGCAATCACATCTTTAAATGTAATAGCTTTCAAGGGTTGTACACAAAGATAAATGCTTTATATTTCAATGACGATCAATAAATAGCTAATTCCGTCATTTTTATCTGCATAATTTTTTATATAGGCAACATCCGCACAGAGAATTGATCCAGGACGCGCAGCTGTGAACATGCGTCTGCTAAATTTTAAGGGAGCTTGTTTAAATCGTGTGAAAGTTTCTAATCCATGTAGAAATTTTCCAACGTCGCGTCGTGTTTTCGATGGACAAATATTCGTATAGCTTTGATGTAGGGCCTTCACGCTAGAGTATGACCCAACAGCGTGAACAGGAGACACTCTCTATTCTAATTCACAACCAATCTCAAATCTGGCATACATTATATTTTATAGAGGCAACACTTGTTCAAATTCATGTCCTGCAATTTGTGTTATAATCAAGAGTTTCGAAGTACTTGGATGTGTGAAATCAACCAAGATGTGGCCATGTGGTTTTTGTTCCACATATATCTTGTACAAAGACATGAACGGTTCAATCTTGTCTTTTGCGAGAAATGTTTTGCCGAAATAACGTAATTGATTGATATCGCACATGCGCAGGATAAGAAAGTGTGTAAGGTATTCTAAGATATTGTGCGATGGAATGGATTTGAATGAAAGAGTGATTGGTTTAAATATATTGCACTGATATTTGCGTGCCTACCCTGATAAAAAAACAGATGCAATAATACGCGGAGACTCTGATTCCAACATGAAGTCATCGTACACGACGAGGAGTCTACAGTATGATTTTTTTGCTAATGGATCGAATGTGACATGTCCTGTATGAATTTTTATTTTTTCATGTTTCCTTACTGGAAAGTGCTCTGATCATGAAACGACTACCTCATTGAAACCATCTATGTATTTACTAATTATTTTTTCCCACAAGGACACACTTCCCACTGGATGAGACCCCGCTCACACACAATCGTGCGGGTTTGGCGAATAGGTTGACGTCCGCAAACCTAACAGTCGCCATCTCTCGAAACAGGCAATACCAAACTAACTATTTTTCAATGAACCTTGAATTTATATGCATTTTTTCCATTTGCAGATGTATTCCATCAAGGATATGCTGAACTCAAGGACCCGTTCGGCAATACCAGGTTATTATCAGCGTGGGCTATTTACATCTTTAAAGTAAGATCGATCATGCCAATATCTTCGACATAATCCAATATGGCTTCCGTATGTTTCTTTTCCAGCAATTGATTTAACCTATTATCATTTTCTTTTTCAACAGATAATGGTAACTACTCGATCGGGCGTGAACTTCAGGGATGATAAGGTTTGTTTAACGAAAAATTTCGATTCTATTTTAGACACTGTAATCAAACTTTTCCATGTTAGAGCATAATCAGTGTTACAATTTTTTCGAACACATAAATTTCACGTGCAGACCGACGCAGTACCCTCCAACAAATCATCCGTACCAGGGTGATCCTAGGTACGGTAACCCAAACTACCAGCGTTATCCGCTGCCTGTACCTCACTGGTCGCAACCTCGACAATCGTGGCAGAGACCGCCGATGAAGACACAAGATACCTGCAACAGACTCGAGCTTATCATCTATCAGGAGGGAGACTTTTTAAAAGTCGAGCATGATGCATTACAAAATTTAGTGTATAAAAAATATTTTTATGATTTATTTATTTAATGATTTACATCTTCCTTCATGATCATCTTCACCATAGATTGAGAAGAAGCGAATGATTTGTCTGGTATATCCATCGTTAGGGGCTTGTCTACCGAGATCAGCTCAAGTGAGCGAATACGCTCCAGCATCGTAACCTCATGACTGAGGAAGCTAACTATAAACTCAGGGATTAGTACAATCTAGACTAGAACAGTTTTGATTTACTGTTTAAGAATACAAGCGTTATTTCTTCAGAGTTACACTCCAGTTCCCCACTCGTCAAATCCGGTCTTATTAAAACAATTTTCCTTCATCTTAAAAAAACTTTGAATGTTGGTAGACTCGTTGACATAAAATTTCCAGCTTCAATGAATGCAAACCTCTGGATAGCCCGGTTATAGGTGACTGCAAGATTGATCATCAGCTCTATTTTTCGGTTTTGTTGATCAATCTTGAGTATGTTTACTCGACGATAAGCTAATTATGTGTGTATCCACCGCCTCAGCGGCACCCCACCGCTGCACGCAGGCAAACAGGCTGCAACACGTATTTCGTATTGATTTGTTATCGTATACTTGTGTATAAAGGAGCGAGTGCTGAAGCTCAGACATTATTTGTGCTCCTGATCTTGTCGACGACACACCTTCCTCGAAAATGTAAGTAACATGTCTATATATTTTGTTTTATTGTAGAGATATCTTTCTATAACTTTGTTATTTTTGTATGGTTTTATAATAGATGTACCTACGTTAATTTTTGTGGGATGAATCAAATACCATTGCTGGAGGATGTAGGGAGTGTCCCATCCTGCTCCTGTCTGCCCCTCGCATGCCCTAGCACCAGCTTCGCAATGTCTGTAAGCCCTAGCGCAAGCCTCGCAATGTCCGCAAGCCCGCAACCCGGTGGTGGCCCCGTTCCGTTTTCGGAACAACGCGGAGTTCAGCCTACTGCACCCTTGGCGCTGTTTCCTGTTGGACAACTCGTCGCTAATGATGGTTCGGCTCCATTCGTCTACTGCTGAAGTAGACAGAGGAACTGCCCGAAGTTCAGCCTACTGCTGCGTTGGCGATGTCTCCTGTTGAACAGATTACTACACAGCCTACTGATCCGTCCTTGGCAGCGTCTCTTGTTGGACATTTCGTCGCTTCTGATGGATCGGGTCCTTTGCGTGAGGCTATATTTCACCCACCTATCTCTGAAGGTATTTTGTAAAAACACTCTGTCACATCGACGTTTATCCCATACACTGAACATGTCAACATATCGTCCATGATTTAATTGGGACGCAGGGAATTCGTGGAACATGCTGAATTTAAATTAGGAACCATCCTAAGACTCCAATGCACCGTGAAGGTAAAAATAGGGAAAACAATAGAGGATGCATTTATAGATGACAAGGACTGGGCGATAAACACAAAAGCGGTCCAGCTAACATAAACCACATTGCTATCTGAGCTGATTGAGGCTCTCGGGGTAAATTTACAAAATAAATTAGAAATACAGGAGCTAGAAGGCAGTGGCTGGAGTATTAATACCGATATTCTACAAAACAGGGGTTAAAGAAACAAAAAAATTGGGCGACTATTTTCCTTGGCCCAAAAATTGTCCAGGCCGGCATCATATAGTCAACATAAAATCGAGAAACAATAATTGCGTACTCACTAGCATGATTGCCCACTTCCATATGAAGCAGGAAACAAACCTCTCAATTGATAGACGACAATCAGAGTTAGCTTACCTCCCATACAAAAAAGCTGACTTTCATCTTCCAAAACTTACATTGAACAAACCTGTTGTTTTAGAAGATTTACCTAATATATAAGGAGATTATGAAGTTAACATTAGACTGTATCAGCTTACAAAAGAGAAGGAAGGGTATGGGCTGGTCAGTGTATACAGAGGCAGTTTAGAGGCCAGTGAGGAGCGCACGATCCACCTTTTTCAAATCTTAGATGCCAACCATGTCACTCTCATTCCATGTTGCACTACAATTATGCGCACATTTAGAGATAATAGAAGAATCACTTTTACTGTCCCTTTTACATACAAGGGATGAACGGAAGCAAAAAAGCTGGACACGTCAAATTGTGTTCGTCCAGTACAGGTTTGCAAAACATCAGTATGCCTGAAGAAGGCGAAATATACTAATTCTCAACCATGCACGCAACAATGAAACCCCCTCCCCCGTTGTTTGTTATTATGACTGTGAATCTGTGCTGGAGCCAAGCCAAGAGGGAAAACATGTAGTCAACATACACAAGTTGCGCTTGTACAGTTATACTCTAGTGGATAAAGACGGGAAAATTGTAGGACACAAAGTAGTCGATTCGACTTTAGTTCCCCTTGAGGAGATGGAGACACATATTGTCATGAATATGTTGCTAGATTATGATGATTACATGTCAACCTTTTCATTGTACCCCATCCCCGTCCTCACCAAACAAGACGTAAGAAAATTTTGCGAAAGCAAACCATGTGAATGCTGCGGGGACGCTTTGGGAGAAAATGGTAAAAGGCGAGTTCGCCAACATAATCATTACGTGGAGGGGGTCTTCGGACCCAATAAAGAAGTAATAACAGGAAACTACTTGACCGCATTGTGCCTGAGTTGTAACTTCAGAGTCACGGAGAAGTTGCGCTACATGAAATGTACTGCTCACAATGCATCGGCAAACGACATGCGTTTCATTTTGCGAGGATTGGACGGGGCTAACTTTCCGAATATCCGTGTCATTTCCAAAAAAGTCAGACAAGATGTTCAGCATCTCTGTTTCCTTGAACGACGCTACGAAAAATTACGGTGTCAAGTTCATCGATTTGTTCTCGTTCCTCAGCTCAAGTTTAGACAGTCTTGCCAAAAATCTTAAAGATAGGGCCATGACATGCCGCTATCAAATCCCATCTCACAAGTCTCGGTTCCAGTGACAAGGTTCTAGACCTCGCCACTCAAAAAGGACACTTCTGCTACGAAGCCATCACATCGGATTCTGAGCTGGACCAAACAGACATCCCGTCGCAAAAGAGCTTTTACAATCAACTTCGAGTCAAAGGAATATCGGACTCTGATTATGCTGAATTGATTGAAATATGGCAGGCAGCCAACTGCAAAACTTTGCGTGAGTACATGAGCATATACCTGCTCATCGACACGCTGCTGCTAGCCGAAGCCTTCCAAAAGCTTAAGGAGACCATGACCCGCGACTACACCCTGGATTCCATCCATTTTGTGAGCGCCCCTGGCTTTGCAATGCAAGCTGCCATCTACCAGGGAAAGATGAAACTGGAGCTGGTGAAAGATATCGATCTCCTGAACTTGATTGCTAAAAATACACGAGACGGGTTCGTGACGTTGACGATAGGTCTTACCAAGATAAACAATCCCTGATGCAAAGACTATGACCCTACATTACCCGTGTCTTCAGAAGCAATGCGGTACTTTAACAGTCGTTTTGGTGGATGCTTGAGCGAGCCCCTCATCATTAGAGAAATCCTTGAGCTCACACCCGAAGAAATTCAAGCGCTCGACTTGGTGAACACAGACTGTTCTGGCTAGTATACGTGCCTTGTCTGTATCGATGCCTAAGTCAGCGATGAAGTTGCCCGAAAAACAGACGAGCTGCCGCTACTGCGACATCACAAAAACATTACCTTGGATGATATTTCGCCCTTCACAAAAAATGTCTTGGCTGGCTCGGAACATCTCATAAACCGAAATCGAGCAGATCGTATGCTGGCTGCTAGTCATCTACCTCAAACTGACTACCTCGTCGCCCTGGAACTTCTTCAACTTCTCCTCAGGCAAGTACTGGAAGTCACCAATGTTAATCGAAATTTTCGCATCAAGCAGGAACCTGTCTTCAAGTCGTTCATCATTAAAAATACCCAGAAACGTCCGGAGTCTACAAGCTCCTTCAAAAAGACTCTGTTTGAACTGCTCTCAAATAGTATACACGGTAAGCTTCTTTTCAATCCGCTCAACAGAAGTCTAGAGGCAAAGGTCGTGTACACCCCCAATGAGTTCCGAAAACATGCTGCGACCACCTCCTGAAAAACTGCTACGCGATCGGCCCCAGAAAAGTCATCATGATCCTCAAGCAAAAAAATATCCGAATAGTACATCCACTCCAAGTTGGATTCTACGTGCTTGAAAAAGCTGAAGCAAAAGTCTACACCACTATACGGTGTCATCGTCTCGCTCATCTACTCGGACAGAATTGAGATGCTCCAGTTCAAATTCATAGCCGATATTGAGGCGGAAATGCGACAAGCTCCTCTGGCTGGATACATGGACTTCTCCAACTACCCGAAAAATCATCCCTTCTACGTTGAATCCAAGAAAGGACAGCTGGGACTTCTGAAAAGCGAAACAGCCGATGATTACTCGATTGAAACCATCTCCTTGCAACCAAAGTGTTGCAGCATGTTGGCTGAGTCCGACGCCACAAAATCAGCTGCTAAGGGTGTCAAAAAACAGACACAAGCCAAAATCAAACATGAACAATACAGAGATATCCATAACCAGAAAACCCACACACACTTTGAGACCATGCACAACATTCGCGCGCAGTCATGCCAGCTCCAAATTGTACCCACTATTAAAAACTGCCTCAGAAAAATTGAAAACAAACGCTACTATCTCGACTCCTGCAACTCTCTTGCCTATGGCCAGCCAGACATTGCCAAAAAGTCCATTGAAGTTGAACCTACCGTCACTGAAAAGAGTAAGCGATGAGTCATGGGTGATGATGATACTAATGAATGCACGAACCGGAGGACATTTTTGTCTATGTCTCATCGCTAGGCAGTGGCCAATTGTACCAAAACAACACGTCTTCAAGTTTCCCTAGCAATATTTATCCAGGAATACAGCTACAGGGAGAGTGGACCGTAGGACTTGTAGAAGTATTCTATAATGACTGGTTCAAGACAAAAAAGCACGATATACAATACAACATTGTAATCTACGCAGACTATTTGAATGATAAAAATGAACGAGTCAGGAATGAAAAAGCTTTGTTCGTTCCTAGCGAAAATATATCAGGCAATACATTGGAAGAATACATCTCCGACCAGAAATCAATATCAGAAAAATTCTGTTAAGGAAACGAATCGTTGGAGATGAAGGAAAATTGTTTGAATATGAAAATGCTACACGACGCTTGAAGTTCAATGCCTCTATTCTACAAAACATGTCATAACACATATATACTGAAGCTACGGTGAATTGGTACACTGTCGGAGATAGATCGGCTGATTTAGTGCGGAGCGATGTGTAAATATGATGTCGGTGAAGGTGCCGTAGGCGAAAAAATGTCCTTCATGTAATGTATGCTACATAAACGTTTAATCTGATATAATTTCACTCAGTTTTATGGGCGACGAGCAATTCAATATTCATGATGTTATTCCTATTAATAACTCTTTTCCATTTAGTGCGCCCATGTCAAATATAAAAAACTACAGCGTAGTCATATTGATTTCATTTCCATCGATCTACGAGATGGTGTTGGCGGTATCATACCGTTCACGGATGGTGGATCGAGCCTATACGTATTGCATTTTAAAAGAAGCTGGAGCCTTATAAATATAACACTGGATATAAAAACAGTCATTTGGTATCTAGCAATCATGAGAGTGGTATTTGCATATCCGTCGTACAAACAATACGGAGTTTTATTCGCGAAACGTGAAAAAATACGCGGTGGAAGCTTAGATGATACTGAAAGATTACCAAGTCCGATATCGTACCAGAGGAGTAGCGGATTCTTTTCAACCCTAGCCAGTCTTGTAGGACGCACATTGCCTTTTCTACGAAATTTTTTACTGCCTGCAGCTGCCGATATGGCTCGAAACATGGCATACGATTACTCGGAGCAAGGGATTGCTACACTCAAGAATGTTCTAACGAAAGCCATGGTTGGAGGTAGGGTCACAGGAAAAGTAACGAAATATCGTAAATCGAAGAAGAACCACGGAAGAAAGATGGACTCGTGTCGTCCATTATTAAATTACTAATAAATACCACTGTTCATGTACCAATAACGTTAGTTACAGGTAAGGTTCTTTACCGACAACATGCCTGGTTGATCATCTCTCAACATGACAGGGCTAGAAGTCCCTACGGAAACTATGAAATGGGAGTGATTGATATGTTTCCCTTCATCAACAAGATATATTTAATTGAATCGAGTATCGGATCGAAATTTGAAATTAATTATCTAAGTACAAATAACACTCTGTATGATGGTAAAATTGCCAATTCCTTTATAGAATTTCATATTCCAAGGTCGGATAATGAAATGGTCGACTTGAGCCCGTTAACTGCAGAAGTGAAAATCCGTGTTAGAAATGCAGATGGAAGCGCGTTGTCCGCTGCTGCAAATGTTACACTCGTTGACGGATTCTTTCATCGCATGTTCCAAAGTCACTCTCTGTTCCTAAATGGTGTTCAGTTCGAAGGTAACAGTTATACAGGACTACTAAATAATCTCAACGCCTATACATCCATAAGGAGCTCCGATCTAAATAATTAAGTGTTGAATTTGATGTATAAATCACTGCTAACACCCGTTCCAGATACCATCGTCGCAGCAAATTTTGCTAATCAAAACGGAAATGAGGATTGGATTCAAGAAAATGTACGTCATAGTATACATATGATGGGACCACTAAGTTTTGATGTGTCCAGTAGCAATAGTTATATATTGGATAATGTCAGCGTAAATAAACGTTTGAAGCCGGCAAAACTATTAGCGATTTTCTTACACATGACAATGAACAATACATTCATTTAGTTGATTCATGCAAATTATGGTGTAAAAAAATTGTACCATACCCTACAGCTTTGCTTGCTCTACATGAAGCGCTCACAAAAAACAATGACATGATCGAATACATGTTCGATCGACCTATTGTCAAAACCATCGTCTTTCCTACTGGTCAAACTCAATCTCCATTGACTCTCCTTTCAACGGGGTTGTTCCACATAAATTAGCCCTGTTTCTCATCGATTAAGCGGCACATAACGGAGCATATGATCGCAGTCCAAATTACTTTCAGCATAATGATATCACAAACGTTATCGTTGATGTAAACGAAAACTGCGTTATTAACATTAGATCATCGTTTCCAAGAGATTGCGCCCAAGCATACCACAGGGATGCATAACAGCTCTCATCTCATCACAAGTTAAAATTTCCCTGCAGGAAGAACTATATGCGCTATAGATACCGGGCCAACCGACTCTGAAGATGTCATTAACCTAGAAAAAGAGCAAACATACGTGTAACAGTGAATAGTGAAAATCCACCCCTTACGAATAAAATCTTGTTCTTGGTAGGTTATACACTCTGTGTCAACCAAATCAATTCGTCAAGGAGGGTATTCCCCAAGTATCAACAGTAATCATGGATAATAATCAAATTGACCACATATAACAGAGCGATTCAATTATGGAGCGCACCTATAAAGGGTGTTGTGCTGAAAACAATGCCATGCATCAAATGAACGGACACATGATTGTTACCAGCGAAAGCGATCCTAATAAAATGGATCATTGGATCCTAATATTTACAAACGATAACAACCACTTCTTTTTTTGATCGTTTGGGTCCATTCAAAAAACGCACGGATGAAATATAGTTTCGTATTATAATACTCATGCAAAAATACAATTTGTACTTCAAAAAACGATATAAAGTGATCAATCTTTGACTTGTGGTGCTTACTGCATCTACTTTGCGTCTTATCTATGTCAAAATATACAAGTTAAAAAGATAATCGAGCGGTTTTCCAACAGCGAACGACGCATAAATGATACCAAGGTTGAAAAATTCATCATGAACGTATCCGGAAATCAACATTCGTGCAAGCGGGAACTGCGTGGAATCTTAACCTCTAATACTGCATGTAAAATTATGATGTAACTGTTAGATTTATTATCAATAACAAAAATTATCCTTTAAACGATGATGTTGTCATTACCACAGAACATTCAGAGGACAAGCATTGAAAAATGCATTAATGCAATATGACATGCAACGAAGTTGCAATACAGTATGCCCAGCATTGAAATGCAAATACCTAGATGTAGATAAAATTATATAACCTAATAACTAACGAATATTCCGAAAGCTGTCCGTCTGTCCGGTTGCAAAAACCAGTTCCTTCGCGCTGCCTGCCTTCCGGTCCTGCCCCGCCGCTGACTCTAGATTGCACGTTTTACGCCGCTAACTCCCGCCCGAATGACTCTAGATTGCCCGTTTAGGTGACATATATACTACTCCAGACGACAATTTAAGTCTGTCCATCATTGCTGGACACTTATGTTCAACAACCGTTTCTTAGTGCCTTTCCCGTTATCGCAGAACGGTGCAACGAATACAATTATAACCTATAAAGACACCCGAACAATATTAATTGTTAACATTTTAATGATATATTCTTCATTATTTGCGCATGTGAGTGAGCTGTGCACTGATATTTATTGGTTCCTGTGGGGGGGAGGGGGGGGGGTAAGAATGCTGCTTCCGTAATCGCTTATGTGCGTAGGAGCCGACGGCTGTTAAGGGCGATTAGGGATCCCTTTCTCTGTAAATACCTCAGTCTGAGCAGGCAAGATGCCTCTCTAACCCCTATTGTTTGGATCGCTAGCAAAAAGGATAAATATTGGTAATGTGTTAGTGAGGAGGAAGTTTGATGTGTTGCCAATTAGTGCGATGAAGTTGAACGGTAAGGGCGAATGTGAGTTTGGTGTGGCAAGTGGATGGAAGTCGGCGTGGAGAAAGGTTGGGCACCAGAAGGTGTGACGTTGTAGTGATCGGCTGGCTAATATTGTTACGGGGTGGAAGGAAGTATTCTCAAGATTGATGTAGGTAAAAGTGGAGTTATGCACAGAAAGACGGAGGTTTATAAGTGCTAACAGCCAAAGTAGTGCAAGGAGTGAGGAGGAGAGGGATTATTTTTTGCTTTTGTCTGAGTGAGTGCCAGAGTTCGAGATGTTGTGATGGAAAATGAGGTAGGGAGGTATGGCGTTCCATGTAGAAATGACAGTGGAGAGAACCAGGTACAATTGTTCATTAAGCTAATGGTAGGAAACAGATTAATTAAAAAGTTCGATATCCATATGGACACTTGGGTAAAGATGGCCCTTGGTGCAGTGGTGGATAGGGTACTGATGAATTTTGTTTTTATTTCAAGTTGAATGGTGGGGAGGCTGTTGGATGTGCAGGTATTGCAAGGGGATGGTGGGAAAATCTCCAATCACCTACTGGTGGTGGGAAGACTGAGAGCGAAGCAGAGTTGAAAGGAGAATAAGAGAGTGGGCGGAGGAAGAGAGGTTCAGAGATGCCTTGTAGAGAATTACAAAAAATGTGTTAGGTGTGCGTCGTGTTGGTGGGTGTAAAAGGAAGGGTTGCGACTGGTGGAACGAGGAGGTCAAAACGGCAGTGGCGCAGAAGTGAAGAGCTTTTAATGAGTGGTTGAGGGCGAGGTCAAAAATGACCTACGGCACATATAGTCTGAAAGAGAAAAGATGTGAAGCGTGTGGTCGTTGAGAGCAAAAAGGGATGCTTAATAATAGCTGGGGTCAGTAGTTGTGCAAGAATTTTGAGGAAAACACTGAAATGTTCTGTAAAGAGGTAATAAGGTAAGGAAAGGGAGACGGGAAGGAGGCTGTTGTAGAAGATGTTAACGGGGAGTAGTTATTAAAGTATGAATTAGAGAAGTTGTTGAATTTTTAATTAAAGTAATTTGATGAGATGTTGAATTTTGAGTATGTCAAAAAAGCTGACATTGTTGTTGTGGGTGATGGTGCACGGATGTTGGTTTTGGAAGCTAGAATTGTTATGGACACAAGTAAGAAAAAGGAGCAGCAGGTTGTAGAGGTTATACAAACTGTTAAAGCCTTGGGCTGGGACTGCGTTACGACTGAGTGACTAAAAAGGGTGAAGTATTGGTAGTCCAAATGTTGGTAAGGCTACTAAATCTATGTTTTGTGTCGGGTGTGGTGCCGATTGAATAGCTCAGTGCTTGCATCGTTCCGCTGAATTAAAGGGAAGGAAATAAAATGTGTTCCGCATCTCATGAGGTGTCTATTTGTTGTGTGTGGTGAGTAAATTGGTGCGAAGAGTGATTGAAGACTGTACGGATGGAGTGGTTGACGAGGAACAGAGTGGCGTAAGGAATGGTAGAGGGTGTTCCCTTGAAATATTTGCTGTGAGATAGATCTGCGAGCAGTACATTGCGGTGGAATAGGATTTGTTCTGAGCCTTCACGGATCTTGAAAGGCCTGCGGTAGAGTCGACAAGGCGCCATAGCAGAAAATTTTCTATTTGTACGAAAATGACGGAAACTTGTTGAGGGTGTTACAGAGATCCAACCTTGGCTGCAGAGAATATGTCATCGTTGCAAGCGAGGTTAGCTCTTTGTTCCCAGTAAAAGTAAACTTAGACAATGTTGAGTTATGACTCCATGGCGGTTCAATTTCTATGTGGAGGGAATTGTCAGAGGGGGTGAAAGCGAGTGACCTAGGTCGTCGTTCAGAGTAGCTTGGAGCAAATGGGTCGAGTTGACCATTGAGTTAGTTGCAATTTGCAGATGATACGGAACTGGTGGCAAGTTTGTAGATGTTGTGTAGACTAATGTCGGAGTTTGGTAGATAGGTGAGAGAATTAGGCTGCGAGTTAATGCAGGTAGAAGTAAAACGAGACACCGGAAGGACGAAATGCAAGGGTAATCAGTGCCCACTTAAATGGAGAGGAATTAGAGGAAGTTCAGTGTATTGGGTACCAGGATCTCATGTTGAGACGACATAAATTTTGAAAACTAAGATGAAATCTTGAGTCAAGGAAGAATGCAAAGCGTTGGCATTACTGAAGAGTATAATGAGCTGGTGGACAAACGGTATATAAGCAAAGAAAGATTTATACGGTGTGGGGGGAGTTAGTAGTTGCCCGGATTGTGCTCCACGGGGTATGAGAGTTCCGAAGGGACCTCGTTTCTCCCGTGGTTTAGAAGTGTAGGACGACAACAATAGGCCTATTGGCCCAAATTAGCAAGAGGATTAGTTTTGAAGTAGAACGTCAAGGAGGGAACGGTTTAGCTATTTATGGGCGATTTATGTAGAACTTATCGAGCCGCGACTTGAATGTTTCTTTACGTGAAGAAATTGCGCGTGATGTCGAGGGAGAAACGTTTCCCAACGATTATGTATCCATTGTTCCCAGTCACTCCGTTTGCATCTAGAGTGAAAAGGCTCGCTCGGTAGACTTTTCCTTACCCTTCATAGTCTTCCAAACTTCTATCATGTTGCTTCTGACTCGACGCTTCTCTAGTGAATAAAGATTGAGTTCACGAAGCCTGTCTTCGTACGATTTATTCCGCAGCGAGGGGATGAGTTTGGTAGCTCTACGTTGAACCTTTTCAAGTTTAATAACGTATTTTCCAAGGAATGGAGACCAGAATTGAACGGCATACTCGAGATGCGGTCTAACAAATGCGTTAAATGACTTGAGCATACTGTGTTACGTTTTGTACGAGATAGTGCGGTTAATCATATCTAGAATTTTGTTGTCTTTCTGGCAGCATCGTTACATTGCGTGCTGCTTTTTAAGTCGTTACCAGTGATGACAACTAAATCTCTTTCTTCGGTGACGGGAATGAGTTTCTTTCCAGACATTGAATATTCGTGTTCGGGGTCATGGGGACCTATGTGCATAACTCTGCATTTGTCTACATTAAATTTCATTTGCCACTTTTCTGACCAATCAAAAACCTTGTTCAAGTCTAGTTGGATCTACTGACACTCTAGTTCAGTTTGCACTTTCCCTCCGATCTTAGTATCGTCTGCAAACTTGCTAATGTTTAGTACGTGGCTTTCGAGATCGTTAATGAATATTATGAAGAGAACTGGCCCTAACATGGATTCTTGAGGCACGCCGCTTGTAACATTACCCCAGGGGGAGGAAGTACAACTTGCTGACGTCTGTCCGTAAGCCAGCATTTTATCCAGTTGTTAAGCTCGCCTCGAATACCGATCCTGCGCAATTTACTAATTAGGCGCTTGTTGGGGACTTTATCAAAGGCCTTTTGAAAGTCAAGGTAAATGACATCGATTGGAGATTTTGAGTTGTGGATTTCGATTATGTTTCTGAAAAAAACTAGCAGATTCACAAGAACAGAACGGTTGTGTCTAATGTCCTGCTGGGAGCCGCCAATCAATTTGTTTGATTCGAAGAATTCTGTAATTTTATCCGTTATCAAACTTTCTATCAACTTGCCAATGACTCAGAGGAGACTAATTGGACCGTAGTGGCCGGGACTTTTTGTCCCCTTTTTAAAAATTGAAGTAACATTGTCTTTTTCCCATTTAGGGGGCAGGTGCCATTTGTGAGATATTGGGTGGGAATGTTTGTTAAATGCTCGACGATTTCGTTCCTAGTCTCTTTTTGAATTCTGGGATGAATTTGGTCTGGACCTGGAGATATGGTGACTTTCAATTTATCTATACATTTAAGACCTTCATCTGGGGAAAAGTTCACTGTGGTGAGGGCTTCAATTCGTTTTGCCACAATGATATCCTCAGGATCAGGAATATCCTGATTTTCTAACGAAAATACAGAGCAAAAGTATTCATTAAGTAGAACACTCATTGTGGTGATGTCATTTTCTAGCTCACCAACATTGTTCTCGAGAGGACCTATTACAGATTTCGATTATTTTGCTCGAAATATAACTGAAAAATTGTATCGGATTAGTTTTGGCATTGGCAGAAATTTATTTTCATTATCTATCTTCTTACGTTTCAGGACCCTCTTTAAATCTCATCTGCTAATTTTGTATTCATTTTTTGCCACGTCGCCATGTGGATGTCTCTGCTTTATCGAATGCTTTGCTTTCTTTCGTGAATGAAGGAGCTGAAATTCTCCTTTCTAGTACTTGGGCTGATAGACTGTTGTTCGCCTCTTCTTGCGCGGGATATGCTCATGTTCGATATTTTTAAGAACAGTCAAGAAATAGTCAAGCGACTGATTGACATCTTGTCCGAGGGTTAGATTTGATGACACCATTGACTCTCTTAAGCAATCAAAAATGAGCTAATCTGAGGTTGTGGACTTTTTTAGTTTGTTGATGTTTTCAACTCGAGCTCTATCAAAAAACGGATACAGTTGTGGTCACTAGTTCCGGGTGGTTCGCCTACTTCAACGTTCGTGACATGAGAGTCGCTTGCACTAAATAGGAGATCAAGAATGTTACTACCTCTTGTAGGTGTCTTAACCATTTGGGTCATGAACTTATCGTCTGCAAAATCAATCAGACGTTGGCTGGTGGCAGTGCATTAGTCTGATTTCCAATCAATCTCGGGGATATTGAAGTCGCCAAGCTCAATACTGTGTTGTGTTGTGGAATGTCTCTACATGAAATGTCTCAGAGCTTCAACCGGAGTGACTCTGAAGAATATGATAAATAATGATGTTGGTCAAAGAAAAACTGGGATGGTGAGGAAGACAGAAGACAGAGTAGATTGAAGTGTTTATAGACGCTTAGGGCCCATGGTAAGGGCGAACGATTCGAGTTTGGTGAAAAGGGCGATGAAACCTTAAGTGAGTGGACCTATGCCTCGAAGTAGACCAAAGTTTGGGTGGATGTAGAGCGTAAAGAAGGTTTTGGGGAAGAGAGACATCGGTGTGGAAATGGCAAGCGATCGTGCAATGGATTGGCGTGCATATAGAATGGTTGTGAATGGATGAGTTCTGACCCTGCCCTAGTCCGCGTTCCAGCTTTTGACATCTCGTTGAGAAACGTGATGGACGTAGGTGAGGGACTGCCAGCAGTTATGACTCAGCAGGGGTAAACGTGCAGAAATTATGACGCAGCAGCACTTCCAGCTGCTGACTTTGATCACGGACCTCACTCATGACTGTGAAATGTGTGTTACTGGATCCTAGTCGTCCTCTTTGCACGGAAATACTTAGTTTTGGTATGTGCGTAAGCGCGTAAGAGGAGTATGAGATGTGCCTCACCGTCGGCAATCCCTATCCTGGGGTTATCGGCCTTGCATCGGTTTCTCTACTTAATACTTGATGACGGTCTTATCCATGAATTTAGGTGAAAATGCCTAAATTCACGCTATGTTTTTGAATGCAGTGTTATACTTAAATGCAGATCAACAAGTTTCACGAACAGATGTATTTATTCTAAGTTTTGGTGACAGATGAAATGTGTATTATGTTTTAATTTCTACCCGTACGACACGCCTTGCACCATTACTACAATAATAGGGTTGTTTTTTGCTGAGTTCATAAGCGCTTCCTGAGCTGCGTCTGCCTCCTATGATTTGAATTCAGATATACAGGACAACGTATAGTTACTACGACAGCCAAGTAATCGAGTAGTACAACGATCGGCTATCTTAGGTGGATATTGTTGTTAGAAATTACACACACTACCATTTCTATAAATCGTGCCGGCAAGGTAGTGCTGTAGTAATACACCGTTGATTTTCTGTAAGTTGCACGTTTTTTTGACTAAGCAGTCATGAATTATATGAGAAGGAACTTGACTCATTATTTCGTCATCTGATGATGAATATGCTCACGATGTACCGTTCCATGATAGATCATAACCATATTTTACAGAGATTAATCTCGAACTGACGTTTCCCGGGATACGTGTGTTTGCTGATACCGCACGGTGGTGTATACGGGATGTGCTGAATGGCAAATTACACGTTTACTTCACAATCGGATGCCCTCAAATTCGCATTAGCGTAATGATTATATTGATATATTATCTGAAATTTGATAAATTAAAAGATGATTTGAAACAAACTCTGCTACCCGGAAAATAAACCTCGACGCATTTTCTACAGTGAATGCAACAGATATGACTTCAATAACAATAGTCCACCGTAGAGAACACACCATATTTGCTTTGCTCGGAGTTCCTTTACCAATGTCAGTTTCCCTTTGTTGTGTAGCAATTTTGTCAGGGTAATTGTTTCACCCACGCTCCTTCCAACGGTGAATCTTTAATATAGCTAGCGCTCATGTGGCTGGGTGCGCCATTAGATGCGACCATCTGCCACGAGTGGACATCTATTTCTGAAACGTCCCGCGATTGATTCGTCAAGTTTCTCATATGATGGTGCCAATCGTCACTTTAAATAACAATTATGCGTTATTGATGTTGCTTCAAGAAGTTGCCTTGTATGAATATGGTCGAAGAGATAAATTCTGCTTTATTTGGCATATATTTGCTACGTCTTTTGTTTGCCAATTTATCAAGATTTCTTCTGAAAAAACATGAAGAAACTGTGACGGGTGCCGTTAAACTATATCGACGATATTGTTAGTAACCTCTCGATCTAGTACAAGAAGTAGTAGGCCTGAGACGGCAGAAGAGTCCATTCTAGCAGCACTGCAAAGTTGAATGCAGTACAACTAGCCCAGCCTAGATGTGATGCCCATCGTTCATGGGCTGCCTGATACTAAAGGCTCCAACAGAGGTCGTTACCACCTAGGCGGCAAATCTCCTAACGTCACCTCTTTTTAGTAAGGGGTGGATTAGTCTCTCAGTGTTTGTCGAGGCTTTTTTTTAAATGTGTTTACGTGGTATCTTGATGGGAAAGAAATTCTCAGCCACTAATGTTCTGATTGCTTTTAGCGGCAGGTTTTGCCCGTTATTGCTGTTCCTCGGGTTATAAGCTTTGGTCACAGAGGTCCTCAGGGCAAGCTCTAATAAACCCATTTAGGTATTTGAAGGTTTCGATTGGCTGGCTTCTGAGTCGTCTTCTTTCAAGCGATATCAGTTTAAGTTCGTCGAGTCTTTGCTGATATGTCTTATTTCTGAGTTCCGGAATAATTTTTGTCGCTCGGTGCAGCACACGTTCTATTTTGTCAATATCCCCTCCTTGGTGAGGAGACCAAATTGCACTACATAGTCCATTTGTGGCCTGACGAGTGAAGTATTTAACGGAAGCACGATGTCCCTGGACTTATAGTGGAAATTTATGGATATAAAGCCAAGGACTCTGTAACATTTCTTTTAGCTAGCTCCCATTTGTTTTTTCCATCTAAGAACTTTGGTGATTAGTATTCCAAGGTCTTGTTATTGGTCGACTTCAGTCATGTGCTGGTCTGCCATGACGTAAGCAGAATTTTGATTTTGCGATTTGATATGCATAACAGTGCATTTTTAAATATTATAGTTCATTTGCCACTTGTCAGACCAGTTCATTAGTTTAACAAAATCCTTTTGGATGGTTATGCGGTCTTGCTTACGATCAGTTTTGTGGCAGTGTTTAGTATCGTCAGCAAATTTTGTTAGTTTGCTAAAGAGATGTAGTCCAAGAACACTGCCCTGGGGTACTCTTGATGTTACCGCAGCCCAATGACTTTTTTCTTGGCCGACACAGACCCGTTGCCTGAGGCCTGTAAGCCAGTTTGGAGCCACCTGGCCGCAACGTTTCCAGTTATGCCATGCTCCTCCACTTTTTCATTAGGCGTTCATGGGGGACCTTATCAAACGCTTTTCTGTAGTCAGGATATATAAGGTCGAGTTGAGTTGGCCGTGTTGGGTTTCCTTGATGAGGTGGTTTCTCTCGAGGTGACATGTTATAATTGTTTTTATCAATCGTTCCAAGGTTTTGCCGACCGCAGATGTGAGACTGATTGGTCTATAGTTTCCTGGCCTGAGATGCTTGCTATTTTCCAATCTTCTGAAATAATTCCAGTGGTCATAGACCTGTTGAAGACCTCCGTCAGTGGACTGCTTATGATTTTGGATAGGCTCCGCAATATTCTCGGTTGCAGATCATCTGGTCCTGTAGATTTATAAATATTTAGTCTGCCGAGTTGTTCCTCTACTTCACCAATGAGGAAGGGAATATTTTCCAGCGGCTGTACTCGCCAGGCGGTTCGACTTCTAGTATATCTTCACACTCTCATCCGTGAAGTCGGTTGCAAAGTATTCATTGAGTTTCATAGACATGTCTGCATTGGATAATTTTAGATCACCTGCACTATTTCATGAACAACGGCCTCTCATTCACATACCTATGAATAGAACCCGGATGCTTGGCAATATAACACTTTTTGTTTCTCTTGGCACTTCTGACCATTCTCTTCACGTTTCTACCAGCCTTTTCATGCGCTTCTTCTGACTCATGTGTTGGATTAGATTTGTGGACTTGGTGCAATGTCTGCCGACGAGCAATTGCTTCTTGAACTTCGTTATTCAGCCAAGAGGGATTGTTTATTTGTACCTTTCTCGCAGGGATGAATAGCTTGCTTGCACTACCTTATCTCTACCATACGAAATCAGTCATCAACGGTCGTGCCATCGAAATGGGACGAGAAGTCTATGTTTACCATTTCATCCTTCAAGCCGTCAAAATTCGCCATTCGAAAATTGTAGTTATGCCGTGCTGGCTCCCGTATTGTTCGATTTGCTGTGTTTTGGAATTCAATAGTGTTGCGATCACCTATTTTTTATTCAACTGTTACAAGTCCTATTAATTGTTCATTGCAATCGATAAAACAAGGTCCAAGATGTTGAGCTCTCTGGTTGGTGCTTCCACGTACTGTTTGAGGTTGTTATTATTGACGAGTCGTATCAACCTGCCACCCCGTAAATCAGCTTCCAGTGTTGTCCAATTGATATCAGGTAGAATGAAGTCCCCCATCAGGATGCTCTCACGGGATGGGGAAATGGTATTATCCAATTCGTCAAAGAGGACAACTTCTTCCCTACAGTTATTCTTGGGTTCCGGTAAACTAGTACAATTTTCAGTATTATTCCTTCTGAGGGCCTAATGTCAACCTGGATTATCGCATAAATTGTTGTTGCTTTGCCCTGCGAAGTATTGGACAAAAAGTTTCTTTGACATGAAGGACTGACCCTCCAACTCTCTTGTTTGGGGAAGGCTTAGCAACACTAAAGGCCCTGAGTTCTTGAAAGCCCGATTTGTTGATTGCAACTATGTCATACTCGTTCGTTTTCACTATAGCTTGAAGAAGATCCATCTTGACATTAGTGACTGCGCATTTCCTATTAAAACTTCTATTTGTCCTCTCATATCCGCTTTGGTTGACATGTCTTCTGTTTGGCTGCGCCGAGAGCCCTTCGATTCATCACTACCACTACCACGATTGCTTCTGCTGTCTGACACAGTTTGTTTGTCAGGAGTTAGCCTCGGTAATTGCACGAATTCTTGCTCCTTGTTTAGCTCGTTTTGTTGATATATATCTACTGCATTGCTGAGACTGATAACTGACTTATGTTAGTTATTAATCTTTAACAAAGAATCCACCAACGATTGTTTTGACTTAATTTATATTGTTATAACGAATTTAATTTGAATCCTTTGATATTTGTAATTACGTAGATCGATTTCAACTGTCAGCTATAAGGATAAATAAATTTTTTTTTGACGAAACAAACGACTTGATTTGTGGTGCCTGGCTGGAATCCAAAAAAATATGACTCAAGATAACCGTTGTTGCCTGGACGAATTGCTAGAAGAGGGTAGGTCATTTTTCCCTTTCCCTGTTCCTGTCATCGCGCCCCTCACCCTATATTCTCCCCAAGCCCAGTCCCTGGGCCCCTGTTATCTCGGGTGCCACTCCCTAGGTGGCTCGAGCAGCTAGCATTGCGCCATTTTTTTATGGAATGTTCTTAGACTTGCCTTGTCGATAGCTTCAGCATTGAATCGGTGAGGAATAATTTTCAGCGATGAAAAAATAATGTTCATACTAATATATGCAACGCACTTTCTGAGTGTTAATTATGATATTGTCGGAGACAATGGGCTAACTATGCTGTTAGGAAACATATTCTGGAAACGTCATTTATTGCTAGAGCTCAAAATCGGGCTTCTCGACTGATAGACGTCGAACTATGACATCGAGCGATTCCTAATTCTAAAATAATTGGTATACGTTCAATGATCTGATTTTTTTAACACAAACCTCTAATAAATATACATATGTTTCAACAGAAAACATTTA
>SDVV010002459.1:0-23000 GCA_016164225.1 Gammarus roeselii | reverse complement strand
GTGCAGCTTCCAGCTGCTGATTGGCTGCCCTTCAGGCGGTTGTTGGCGCCACACGATTTTATTGGCTGCCCTCCAGGGTTGTTTGGCGCCACACAATTTTGGCACTGCCACTACTGAGGGAATCCCGCCATCAGAGGGAATACTGCATCTGTGGCACATTTCAGTGGAGGTTAATACAATGACTTAAATATGTATGATACCTTAATGTTACATTGTACAGTTTATAATTTAGTACTAAAGGCTGTATATCTATACATACATAATTTAACGTGGGGGAGAGCAATGCAGGACTTGGCTTGCAAACCCTTACACATTAATTAAAGTGTTATTTAGAATTGCAAAGATAGATTAGATCAGATTAGAGTGTCAAGGCTTTCTAGTTGCAAAGATAGACAGAAGATATGATATAACGGATATTATTATACTACATTTGAAGTTTGCCGAATTTGTTACGAAAATATTATCTAGCAGGATGGTCGTATCGCTGGCTTCTTCTATACTAGTTGGTTCGATATTGTTGCAAGACTAGTATTAGAGATGGTGGCTTGTAAGCTGTTGCTTTGATCATAAATATATTCGTCGTTTTAGGTGTAGGTTCCCTACACGTGTACCAGTCGTTACGAGTGAAAGGAATTATAGATATAAGCCTGAATTATTCTTTTTGTGTCCTCGGTCAGCTAGCTTTCAGTGAAGCTAAAGACTGTAGGCTAGTCCTTAATGCATTTCTCGGATCTAGAACCGATGTGATGCATCAGTAGTTCATTCAGCAGACGTCGGCTGTTAACCACCACACGTCGATTTGATTTGGGCATCATTTCCACCAGAGCCTCAACACCCCACGTCGAAACTTCGTCTGCTTGCCTTCCCGATTCTCTCCTGGCATCGGCATGTAGTCGCTCGCGTTAAAATCAAAGGACCAGGGGTTCTGAACTTGTCAGAACGGTTTTTTGTTCCTTGCGAAGGAAAGGTCATCAGATCTCATATGAGTTTCAAATTTATTCCGTGTAAGCTGCGTAGCAATTTCAGTACAGTTCTCACCCTCAGAGACCTGAGGTACACCACAAAAGACGATGAGACGGTTTCGCTTCTCGTAGGTCGAGTTGGAGTCAACCTGATCATCAGGAATATTGCGGCAATCATGCATTTATCTTGGCTCATTGTCCATGGTCATCATGCGTGACTGTAGATCTGTCATCGTCGTCGTCAATGCACAGATGTTTTTACTCTGCCGGCAAGAGTGTTTCGATATGTTGGACTGCAGTTTTGACAGCGGCGATTATGATTGCTGCTAGTTTCTTCACCCATCTTGATAGCCTAGATCAAGTTGAAGGCGTCTAGCAGCACCAAAAAAATCAAATCAAACTCGCTCGAACACAGCACATGCCGAGGAGACAGGCTGAAGACCACATTGATCTTAACTCTTCATCACTGATAAAATGGCAAATATTTCAATATAGCTTACTTGGTAATAGTCGTGTGCTTGACCTGGTTTTTATGTTGCTTCTGAAAAAAAAGGGTAATCTAGTCCTCATTGTTTCGTATACATTCGACGATAAATCTCTGGAGCTGGCTGTTTGCATCCGCCCTCGGCGGCATTCTGCTCGTCCTATTCTGGACCTGAGTAGGAAAAAGTTCGTTCCAAGGTTGAATTTAACTTTTATAATTTCCCAAACTCAGGAAAAAATTATTTGCAGACGAAACACGGGAGAAGACTGCTGAGGACAGTGTCTCTACAGTAATTCCTATCGTTGCTCATTGGTGCTTATTCAAATAGACCGAATTATGGAGTGGACATATCTGAAATGTAAGTTGTAGACAAAACAAGTTCAAACTATCCAGCTAGCGAGACTTGGTTGGTGAGAGTAGAAGGATGAATGTCTTCGAGATGAGTTATTTGCGAAGCACGGCTGGTGCGACGCTGAGACAATCAGCAACGACGTGGTGCGACCTAGAACAGAGATGGCGAAGAAGTTAGAGAACGGAGTTAATTCGGGCGTTCTGAGATGGTTCGGGCTCATGGTGAGGATGAATGAAGGGGGATTGGTGAAAAGAGTTTTAAAGGCAGAGTCAAGTGGACGTAGGCCTAAAGGGAGACCGAAGTTGGGGTGGATGGATGGTGTGAAGCAGGCGTTAGGAAGGAGAGGTTTGAGTGTGGTGGTAGCGAGAGATGAGGGGAGAATGATTGCAAATGGATGAGTTTTGACGCCGCCCTGATGTGCTTTCCCGGCCTAGGCATCTCGTTGAGAGACGGGATGGTCGTGGGTGGGGGGGGACCCGGTCATCATGACGCGACAGGGGTAAATCTTTCCTTCTGTCGGGCCCTGCTGCCGCAAGTGACCTCGGATCGCACTCATGACCCCGAGGGTGTGTTGTGGGGTCTCCCGGCCGGACCCTTTAGCGCAACAGGGCTAAGTTGTGTGAGTGAAGGAGAAGAGTGTGAAGTGCGCCTTGTTGTCGGCAACCTCACTTTCTGGGGGATTCGGCCTAGAGTCTGTATCTGTGTATCTGTATCAGACTAGATTTGATTTAGGTGCTCATCTCAAGTGGTGCTCTGACGCGAGCTCTTGTGAGTACCCTTGAAGAGCGTAGGACGCGAGGGTGCTCTCGTGAGCACCGTTGTAGGGTATGGATCAGTTGATCGGCAATTTAAAAAAAAATGTTCCTTGTAAGTTTCAGAGAAATATCAATAAAGAAATACTCCCTTAACGATCCGACTTTATAGACCCCATTTATAAAGTTGGTTTGAATATTTTTTTTTTGTCAAATACTAACACTAAAGTTTGGTTAAAGAATCGCAAATAAGTCCTTTAGCTCAGGAAAAAAAATGAAGTGAGAGCAAACGAGAATTCCCTGCATAAGGTCTACAGACAGGTATGGAACCTCAAGCATGAGAACCGCAACAACGGAAAGACGAAATATATGTAGATTGAGGAAGTGTTTGGATTAAGAAATCAGCGTAACACCATACACTGAAACTGTGTTCTGTGACATTCAAGATGCACCCGAGAGGAGCGTAAAGTTCCCTACCATATGTTGGACTAGACTTATCAATCCTGTAGTTCAAACTGACGTTATGCGAGTTTGGAGGGTATTCAAACAAAAGAATATGAAATAAATTTGAAAATGCTTTTATTGTGGAAAGCATGGATTGCCAAGGAATACAAGAATGCTTATAGGGATGCTGGATGCTAACTGCCCGCTTCTGGGCAGTTCAGCGAATGGTGAAAAGCTAAGTCGGTAATAAAGAGGCACTCCACATCAAACAAAGGGTCACAGTCTCTGTAAGCCGTTAATGAGGTGCCGTTAATAAAGAGGCACTCCACATCAAACAAAAGGTCACAGTCTCTGTAAGCCGTTAATAAAGTGCCGTTAATAAAGAGGCACTCCACATCAAACAAAAGGTCACAGTCTCTGTAAGCCGTTAATAAAGTGCCGGTATGAAAGAGGCACTCCACATCAAACAAAAGGTCACAGTCTCTCTAAGCCGCTAATAAAGTGCCGGTAATGAAGAGGCACTCCACATCGAACAAAGGGTCACAGTCTCTGCAAAATAAATCGTTGAAAGAGTTATACTCACAATAAGTTTCCTTGTCATTGGGTTGTCAAAAATAAAACAGCACGGCATCCAATCTTCTTTGTTTAGCATCCGTTACCACAAAATTAACTAAGGTTACATAATACTGGACTTCTTAAATGGGTTTGTTTAGCTTATGAGATTGGCTTGACTTGGTATGCGATGAAAGGTCACACCAACGCTCTCGCGGATACAGTAAGTTTCTCATTATTAGAACAAGGGGAAAATGGCTCAGCAGTCAATGGTTCAGTTATGACCCTGAGGAGATCACCCAATAAGTCTACTTGGACCTGAAGAACATTATGACCCTGACGAGATCATCCAATAAGTGGACTTGGACCTGAAGGATTATGACCCTGACGAGGTCACCCAATATATGAACTTGGAGCTGAAGGAAATTGGCACATCTGAAACAAAGGGAGCAGTCAAAGAAGGAGAGAGGAGCGCTCCCCCTTCGAGGTTCGCACATCTAAACGAATAAGTACTAAATAAATGAGGATTCCAGACTGCTATATATTTTCCGGAATAGAATCCTCAGTGGTTTAGTTCTTATTCCTTTTGATGTTCGAACCTCAAAGGGGGACTGTTATTTACTACCGGAATCTTCAGTTGTTTAGTTCTTATTTTTTATAAGTTCGTAGCTACGCGCATGTCTGAAACGGGTGTTTTGACGATACAATGCTAGGGTCTTGTATACGGAGGTTGCGAGCGAGAAGCTAGAACCCCTCGACTGCAACTGCACATACTTTGGCGCGCCCAGCAGGTCTGGCAGTGTTGACAATCTACCTTCTAGTTTCGCTCCCAGCAGGTCTGGAGTGTTGACAATCTACCTTCTAATTTGCGGGTTATTTACATCAGGGAACAGACCATATACCACACGTTTTCCCACAATCTTGATTTAGACAAGATAAAGATATAAACATTGGTTATTTAACGTCAGCGATCGAAGAGCAGACGAAGAGCAAGCAACGGCAACTTTGCAAGAGGAGTTAGCTGGTATACGTGCATTGTCAATACTCGAGTTTCCTCCGTGGTTAGCTTTTCTCTTCCACTCGTAAGAGCCATATGGTTTGCATTGTGCTTCTGGTTTTATTCAATGAATCCTGAAGAGAAAACATTACAGAGACGTTTTTACGAGAGAATCTTGATAACATCCGTTGAACGCAGTTTTCGACCGATTTAGGCCTTTGTGTCTTTAACCCTTAGTCGGGGATCTCAAAACTTTCATGTTCCTCGACTGTCCTCGAGATTTTAGGATAAATAAACTTTTGTCCGCTATGCAGCGCGTGTCGTCTGGCACCGATCGGTCTAAATGTTTTTTAGGTATCGGGGTGCGCTCGGTCATTCGCCGGGCTGCAACTCCCAACCCCCTTCCTTCCTAAATAAGCGGAAGCTGGGCTGCCCCATCATTCATTAGTCGCTCTGAAGGTAAGATTCAGTGAGCGGCGGCCCATCTTGGCAGTGAAGTAGAGACCCCCTGCCCCTAGAGCCACAGATGGGGTCGGCAATTATTGCCTTGCCGCACTGAATGTGCTCTCAGTGAGCTGCGTCCTACGACATGACAATTTGTCGATACAGTTCTCAACAAAAATTGTTCAAAACAGAAATTTGTAGAGACAGAAATCTGTCGACACGACAATTTGTCGATACAGTTCTCGACAAAAATTCTCGAAACAGAAATTTGTCCAGACAGAAAGTTGTCCATACAGAAATCTGTCGACACAACAAATTGTCGATACAGTTCTCAACAAAAATTGTTGATACAATTCTCGACCAAAATGGTCGTAGCAGAAATATGTCGTGACAGAAATTGTCAAGACAGAAATCTGTCGACACGACAATTTGTCTGTAGAGTTCTCGACAAAAATTGTTGATACAGTTCTCGACATAATTGTTGAAACAGAAATTTGTCGAGACAGAAATCTATCGACACAACAATTTGTCGATACAGTTCTCAACAAAAATTGTCAGGACAGAATTATCTATTTTTGTGTGTGTGTGTCGACATAGTCACACAAATTTTGGTCGGATCAAAACCCTTTTCGCAAAAAATTGTGTTATATTCATACTCTCGTATAAGTCTTTACCTCAGACTTATACTTCTCTCTCCATGATTTCAGAACATGCCGGAAACACCTTCCCGGCCCACCTACTCCCGATGTGCCTGCTCTGCCTCTGCTCAAGAACGACCTTCATACCACCTGCCTGACCCACTCCAGCTGCTTCGCGGAGGACGTGTATAGACCAGCAGGGTGCGCCATCTGCATATCAGCCATGAAAGTGGCCCCAGGCAGTGCGGCTTACGAGGCTTTCCTGAACAAAATTCAGTCCTCGAGACGGAGATACCCTGGCAACGCCATATCGGACACAAGGTCCTTTTTTGAACCCTGACTCCCGCCACCTTACACTTCCAGGCACGCAACGCAATCCACCTCGCTATTCGGACACCAGAAAACGGAAAGCAAAGCAGGACAGCACAGCAGCAGACCGCCCAAGTCGTTTCTCCCCCCAATTGTCGAGGGGCTTGATCACGGATAGCCCTATCCACACGATTGGGCCCCTCTCGCGGTCCCCTACCCCCGACGCGCCTGCCTCACCCTCGGTTTCTGAGTCACAGATGCGCGACAAAGGACGCATCACCCTCGGCGATCTCGACACGCACTTCCTCATACGGGAAGACAGCACGCTGGATATGCTCCCACCCAACCAGGAGGGGTTTAACTTCCAGCGGGAGTACACCCCGTGGGACCCGGGCCTGCTCTCCTTGTTCATGCGGACCGCATCGGACGAGGGAGCCGCAACATCGCTCAAGACATTGCTCCTCCACATCTCACTGCCCCACACCTCAGAGTCCCCGATCGCCGGAGACAACATACCTGAGTTGGCTCAGGCGTCCGCGCGGGCCCACACAGGGGCACGTAAGGTAGTGTCCCCCGCGGCTCCTTCGCCCTCCAATATAGACCGCTCCCCAGCCACCAACCTCCCCCTCTGACGACGACGCCCGGGCCACCGCACCCCGTAGCTCGGCCATGGCTACGAAGCTCGACAAGGTGCTTTTGGCGCTAGGCTTTCTCGAAGACCGGTTCGAGGCTTGTCTCCAGTCCATTTCCAACGATGTGGAGGCCAGGTTCCACGATATGGAAGGACAGCATCTCGGATGGGAAGGCGACGGGGGGTACGAGGAGCGACCCTATCCCCATCAGGACGAGGAATAGGAGGACGGAGGTGCAGACTTTGAATCCCAATGGGAGGAGGAGGAGGCGCACCTCGGGGAAGACCACCCATGCCCTTCGCCTATACCCCCCCTTCCTCCGTTTGCCCCGTCCTGAATCAATGCGCACGCCCCTTTACCGCTCACACACAGACCACGCTCACGGCACCAGCCCCCTACGGTACCATCACAACCCCCTTGCTTCCGGACGGTACCCAGGCGCGCTCCGGCGAAGCTTCCCGATGACGAAACACCACCCCCTCCTCTCCCCCTTCCTAGTAGGAGAGGTGGTATGTATCTCCCCTCACTGCGACGTACACAGAGGGATTAGAGAGCTGCGACTATGAGTTTCATAATCTGATCAAGGTTCATGAGAGAGGCCCCAACTTCATTTTCTCCCGGGTGGACTTCACTAGCACCGCGGTTCAGTTACTCGTCCGCAGGTCCACCCCTTTTCTGCCGCCAGCAAGTTCGAAGAAACTTCCTCTCCAGCTTCTCAAGAGTGTCTTTGCGGTCGAGCAACCCTCCTACCGGGAGTGACTGTCAGAAAAGACAGCCTGTTCGTCCTAAAACGTATCCCAAATGCATTACCCAAACTCCTCGAGGAAATCAATACCACCCTGCCCAACGGGTCGGCACCGAAGGACCTCGACGCTTGATCAAACACGCAATTTGCGCTCACAGCACACTGCCTCGTAGTCAAGTCACTGATGAAGTTCGCGAATGCACCGATCCTCTCCCCGAAGGCTCACTTCGACGCCACAAAGGATAAGATCGCTTTCCCGGTCCAGCATATTGCAACAGAAGCACGTACCAAGGACTTCCGACTCCGCACGCAGGTGGCTCAAAACCTACGCGGCTACATCCTCGGTGCATCACTAACGGGGATTCTTGAGCACATCCGGACTCCCGTCCTCACCGATGGCACGCCAGTTACCCCTCAGTCACTGCGTTATCTGGCAGAGCTCACCACAAGCTCCACTCACAAACTATTGTCGGGTCCCTCTTCGACGCTGCTCAGTGGAGATACCAGATTCGGCTTCAGAAGCTAACCACGCTCGCTCTGGAATCCGTCCGGACCGCCCTGCTAGCATGGTCGGTATTTGAACCTCAACTGATCACCGACGGGGCTATCTTACATGCTAACCAAGCGCTGGACACTTTCCGTAGCAGGACAGAGGTTATCTCCTTTATGGCCCCTTCACATCAGGTATCGATGCCCATGATCCACGGAGACCCCGGCAGCACAGGAAGCTGTCACACGGCATCCCCTCTATAGCCACGGCAGAATTGCACGAAGCTCCTTTCGTGGCCGACCCGCACCGTCAAGGGCGCGCCCTACGTTCCAGCAGGACGCTAGGCAACCCCAAGGGAGGCGAGTGGTCTCCGGTGTGCCTCAGACAAACTCCAGGCCCCGCCCCCCGCCTGCCCTGAGGGCCCGGGGACGCACCCAGTACGTTTCAAGGAGGGGTAGTCGAGGAGGGGGTCAGGGAACCTCTGCACATAAACGACCCTCCCCCCCCATTTGCAGCCCACAGCTAACCACAGACAGCGGACCGCCCCCCTTCCGCAAACTCTGACGTTCTACGGGCAACCCTAAGGAACCGCCTCGCGCACTGGACCATGGCCACCCTCTTCGTTAAACGCATTATCTCAACAGGCCTCCCCTGGAAATGGACACCACGACCCTTCCCCCCCACTGGATTACACGGTCTCCCACCCGTGTAATCGACAATGTGAGGATATTCTAGAACCCCACGTATTGGAATTTATGTGCAAATACATAGTCAAGGCGGTTCCCGGACAGCCGGCTTTTGTATCTCGCATCTTTACGGTCCCCAAGGCCTTGGGAGGAGATCACCTGGGGATCGACCTCTCCGACCTCAACAGATACATCCCGGTTTCCACGTTCCGCATGTCCCACCCGCAGCGCATACGGGCGTTGCTGAACCCCTTCTCTCTGGTTCACCAAATTTTATATCAAGGACGCCTTCCTACACATCCCGATTCATCCCAGGTTCCAAAAGTTCCTAGCCTTCAAACTGCGAGGTCAACTGTTTTTCTTTTTGGCCCTCCCGTTTGGTGTCAATCTGGACCAAAAATCTTTACAACGGTCGCGAAACTGCTCCTACGTTTACTCCACCAGCAAGGGATAGATGCGGCTTTCTACATCGACGACTGGCTACTCTGCAACCGACAGCTCTTCACTTCGGGCGCAACACCCAGACGGCCTGCGTGCGACCTTCTCCTCAAACTAGGCTTCCTCGTCCACATGGAGGAATCTGTTCCAGAAACCACCCAGCAGATCGACTTCTTGGGGGTAACATTCAACGGCGCGGCCGGGTACATCGCCCCAGCCTTACAACTTATCGACCGCTGCAGGGACATGGCCACGGAGATACTTTCCCACGGAACCCACTCGCTCCGACAGCATCACAGTTTCCTCGGCATAACAAATGTCCTCACACTTTACTTACCCCATGCTCGCCCCTTCTTCAATGAGGTGGTGCTCGCGGCACACTCCCTCCGCCTCTCCCGCAAGCCCTGCCGTCTAAACAAACCCTACCGCCAGGCAGCTCAGCCCTGGCGCGACGAGACCTTTCTTCACACCACCGTCCCGTTTGTAAGGCCTCCTCCGGAGCACCTCTTGTGGACGGAACCATCAGACGAAGCGTGGGGTGCCGTATGCGGCAGCGACCAGCAGTTTTACGGCCGCTGGTCTCCCGAGGAACGCAAACTAAACATAACGGCAAAGGAATCGCTGGCCATTATACACGTGCTGGGCGCACTAGCTCATTGACACCCCACCACAGTCCGCGTGATGTTCGACAACAAAGCGGCTGTGGCCATGGTGAACCACTTGGGCTCCAGCAAGGCCACGGCGCTGCAGAAGTTCGGAGCACATCTTCTACCTACCCTCCACGCCACCACCTCTCCCTCCTCGCGACCTACCTTCCCGGTTCGCAGAACGTTTGGGCCAATCAGCTATCACGTCTCATACCGGTGGAAACGGAATGGACACTGACGCCTCAGTGCTTCTCCCGCCTCTTTGCCCTGCGCGGGACCATGCACATCGACCTCTTCGCGCATCCGAGGAACCACAAGCTTCCACCATTTGCAGCTCAGATTCCTCACCCGCGAGCGGCTTTAGTCGATTCTCTCCAATGCGACTGGAATCAGTGGGAGGAAATAGACCTCTTCCCACCATACAACCTGATTCTCCAAGTGCTCCACTAACTCGAGACGTACCACTACAGTGGCGTCCTCGTGGTCCCCTACCACCCCAGCTCACTGTGGTGGCCCACGGTCGTCGCGTCTTTCCACGAACTCTCGCTCGCTCTCTACGTGTCCCAGCGCATCAAAGGCAGGGAGGTCCCTCTAACATCATGACACTTCTCGCGTTATTTCGCATTCAATTAAAAAACGGTGCTCGCGATCAAATTCAATAGCTCGCTGGCGGACACCATGGTTAACACGCACAGGCAGTCCACACAACGACAATACCAAAGTGTCTGGACTTGTTTCCAAACGTAGCTACGCGCCACGCAGGTGCAGTCCATCAACCAGTCCACCCACTTGACGTTCCTACACGACACCGGCAATCAGAAGCGGCTCAATCCTTGTACGGTTCTGGTCCACAGGAATGCGCTACCTCTGCCCCTCTTACATCGCTTTGGCGTCACGACTCGCGAGGCGATCTTTCATAAACTGGCTAGCGCCCAATTTCACGAGAATCCGTCACAACAACGTTTCGGGCTGCAGTGGAAGCTTGAGCAGGTGCTCGACATGCCCGTCTTTTCTTGCTTCAATACTCAGACAATGTCAGTTTTGGTACTCTTTCTTTCAGAAGACTGTTTCTTGTCGCGCTCGCAGCAGGCAACAGGGTCTCTGAAATTGCAGCCATTATACGCACGAGACTATATTTCTCCACGAACCCTCCATGCGCGCTCATACTGACCGCCGACAAGTTCCTGTACAAAAATCAGACCCTCGCCCACACACCACCGCTCATCTCTATCGCCTCACTGCTGCCGGATGGCCAGGCACACGGCTTGTGCCCTATGGCCGCACTCAAAGCCTACATAGCGCGATGTCCATCGCACAATGAATTTTTGATCATCCATCCTACTTCCGGTAAGCCTCTCAGGGCGTCATCGGTGAGGCACTATGTCTGTTCGCTTATCAATGAGGCCACACCGCATGCCTTCGCTCAAGCTCACGATGTCCGCAAGTATGCCTCGTCTCTCGCTTGGACGCGTGGAGTCTCTCTTCAGGACATCATATCCAAGGCTTTTTGGAGATCGCCACACTTATTCGTGCACAAATACTTCTTCCAACCTTGTGTCTACTTAGGGACCAGGTAGATAGTGATTTTCGCCTCATAAGTTTCTGACACCGGATCCGCTACGGCCAACACCTCCTCTACGTAGCATAGAGTACGTACTTCATTATCTTACCAACGCGTGCGGCGACACCCCACGCCAAACCTTCAGATTACGGATTACGAATATGTATTCCTTCTATCCTACTTGCAGTACAACTCTGTTACCATAGGAGCTAGCTATTGTACACATTGTTGGTACAGGTATATTTAGAAATTATTGCCTACCGGACGTTTCACCCACCCTCTCTGGAGGGCAATACGTATTGATTATGTAACTACTCATTGGTTGCTCATGCTCATGGCCCGCACATTGTTTTTGGCCGCGTCGAGCGAGTATGTTCAATGCCGTTGCCACAACGCTATATTTGTATATACCCATACTTAAATATTATTTGGACCCTCATGTTCAGGACCCGCATATTAGTTTGCCGCTAGAACCTAGCTTTTCGCTGTTGTCGAACAATTCTTGTACTCACCAATTTGTAAAAGTAATTATCACCATCTATACAAATGTGTTATCATTCCCTTACACGGCAAGCGCGTCTTTGGGAACACCCGGTTTGAGATGCAGCCGAACCATCCACCTTCTGTGCTCTTTTGGCATCGGCCAGCTTGCGATACACGATGGTATTTTCTATGCAAACCATATGGCTCATACGAGTGGAAGAGAATATGACTTTGGTTATCTCGATAAAAAGCCATTTCTCTGTAATGAGTAAGGGCCATATGAGGCCTCCTCATCCCCCTGCTATCTTAACTATGCACCAACGTCTCTTTACTGGTAGCAACTTCGCTAGACCTCATGAATGATGGGGCAGCCCAGCTCACGCTTATATAGGAAGGAAGGGGGTTGGGGGTTGCAGCCGGCGGATGACAGAGCGCGCCCGGTACCTGGAAGACATTTAGACTGATAGGCGCAAGACGCCACAAGCCACCTAGCGGACAAAAGTTTCATTTTCAAAAAAATTCGAGGACAATCGAGGGACTTGAAAGTTTCGAGATTCCCGAGTAAGGTTACAAGACACAAAGGTCTAAATCGGTTGAAAACTACGTTCAACGGATGTTATCAAGATTTTCTCGTAGAAACGTCTCTGTAATGTTTTTTCTTCAGGATCCATCGAATAAAACCAGAAGCGCAATGCAAACCATATGGCTCTTACTCATTACAGATAAATAGCTTTTTATAGGGAGAATCGAGATAACAAAAGTTATATTTTCATTAATATGCCTAGTCTTTTAGTGCATAATTGATCGCCAATACTTGTCAAAATGCAAGCGATGCAATGGTTAGCAATACCGCAACACGGCGACGAAATTACACATGCTGACAGAACCAATTTAGAGGGAAAACATCAATAAGCTATGATCTTTCACATGTTAATTTATAGATGAGGCGACAATTTTAAGTCAATTAAATTCGTACTGGGAACGGGTGAGCGGGAAATTCCAGTATATTATTTTATATTTTTAACATTTGGAGCAAGGTCATCGATTATTTTACCCAACATGAATCCCACAAAAGCAATCAGGTTAATTGTTGGTAAGCGTATACAGCAAGATAGGGTTTGCCGAGAAAAGAGGAAAGAACACAGTGAAAGGGCCTATTACTAGAACGATGTGCATCCAAGCATTATACATAACCTTCCGTTACATACATTCCAAATAGATCGGTACATTATTTTTAGAGATTTCCAGTCACTATAAAGATTTGTTTTAGAATATTTTATCTACACAAACAGAACAATATTGGCATTGCTAAGCTATTCACATTTGGTAAGTCAGCTGCAAAATGTATGTAAGTAGATGTATGATCTTTTGAACTTGATATTTTTATCCTATAAAATCCAGCAATAGGAGTGTTTACAAGCAGAGTAGTTTGTTGTAAGGTGTTTGCGACAGTGTTCACTGATATTAGTGTGCACATACAAAGTAGTTTGTTGCAGGGGATTTGCAACAGTGTTCACTGTCATAAGAGCGTGCCTATAGCGAGAAGATTGCTGTAGGATCTTCCGGTAGCTCCACAGACTACGAACTTTACATCAAATCTTGACAGTCGCCATCCGTTGACCTCCAAAGTAGGATTTTGATTTTATTCTCATTTCCACCAAAACCTCAACGCGAATCATAATAGGCTCCCCCGTAGAGCTCGATGATCATGGATTCCAGTAGGCTCGCACGTCTTAGCGTGCGAGAAAAATGTGAAAATTTTAGAAATGTCAGACGCACGCTGGTGCGCACATGAAAAACGCTTAGACGAAACGGATCTGCGTTTCCAATCATTTAGAACTTCAGGGGTAATATGTACGCACGCTAGTGCGTACAGGTAGCATTGTCGAGACTGGTACAAGGTTTACGGCTACACGGACAAAGTCAGCTCCGATAGCAACGCAATACAATGCTTACAGCTACGCGGTCTAGTTTAGTTGAGGTACCATTTATTTATTCAGGTAAGATAACGACTCAGACGGAAATACCCTCCTCCAACCACTCAGTACTTCAAGAGTATTATGCACGCGCGCCAGTGCGCACAGATAGTATCGTCAAAATTGGTACAAGGACTACGGCTTCACGGATTAGATCAGCTCCAACCGCAACGCGTCACAAGGCTTCATAGCTACGCAGTCCAGGTCAACCCCAGAAACTACATATGGTCCATGCACGCGCGAGCGAGCACTGACCGAAGATAAAACATCCATTCACAAAATCACAAACAGGAACTCCCGATCATATATACAAGCATTATTATACATGACAAAATTGTGAATCATGATGAAGAAAGTAAAGGCAGGTTCGTCATGGGCAGAAAAACTGCTCAGATTATTGATTTTGCACTTATTGTTCAAGGGGATAGGGTGGAGGGTGGGGGAACATAGGTTCCTTGGGTCACAAAAGACCCCGACGAATCCCGGAGGGTAACCCAAGTCCTCCGGGTCTTCCCGAGCTCCCCGGGTCCCCCGAGACCCCTCGTCTCAGCTCATCTCGGCTTGTCTCGAATAATTGTGTCCAGTCTCGGCTCGTCGCGACCAACTCGACTCGCCTCAACAAGTTTCGAGTTATTTCGACGCACCTCGACCAGCCTTGACGTGGCTCTCACCCTCTGCGCTAGTAATCATGTGGACTGTATTTCCAAATTTTTTTCACTCAAGCATTTAAGGGTGGGAGTGCGGTGGCAGAGGTACCTCGGGTTCCAAAAGAGCCCGACAAATTCCGGAGGGTAACCCAAGTCCCCCGAGCTCCCCGGGTCCCCTCGTCTCGGCTCATCTCATCTTGTCCTCAATCATTTCGGCCAGTCTCGGCTTGTCGCGATCAACTCGCCTCGCCTCAACATGTTTCGACTGACCATGACGCACCTCGACCGGCCTCGACGCGACCCTCTCCCTCTGTGCCAGTAATCCGCAAACTGTAATAATGAATTGTTCTACTCAAGCATTTTTCTGTGTTTGGGTTTTACAGCGTGGGGAGAGGGGAGCAAGGGTCCCAGGGTTCAGAGGGGCCTCAAGCGGGTCCCAAAGGGTCTCAAGTAGTTGTGTTGTAGTAGCTTCCGTTTTCCACTGGAGTCCCAACGCGAAGTTATTGCAGACTCCCCCGTAGAGCAATTGAAGAGTGGTAGAGTAGGTGCAGCGTAGATTACGAGTAGGTTCGTTCAACGTAGATTCAGAGTAGGTTCAACGTAGATTCAGAGTAGATTCAACGTAGATTCAGAGTAGATTCAACGTAGATTCAGAGTAGATTCAACGTAGATTCAGAGTAGGTTCAACGTAGATTCATAGTAGGTTAAACGTAGATTCCGAGTAGGTTTAACGTAGTTATCGAATAGGTTTAACGTAGATACCAAGTAGATTTAATGTAGATACAGAGTAGGTTTAACATAGATACCGAGTAGGCTTTACGTAGATTCAGAGTAGGTTCAACGTAGAGTAGTCGTAGTTTCTTGTAGTTTCTTTCGCGCTCCGTCGGGGCTCCCAACGCGAAATCGTCGCACAAATCCACTCCAAGCCCCTGCGGACGTCTAACGATACATAATTATATAACTTATATAAAATAAACCATGAAAAAGCCCACGAAATAAGAAATACTAATTAAAGTGTTAATGATCAATAAAATGAATAATCATCCATCCAACCCAAGGGCCTCAAGGGTCCCCTCCACGCACAGTGTCATTCAAGACTTTCACTCTCTAAGATCAACATCAACATTATTTCACCATTTAGTCATCAAAACGCCTACCTGTGCTCAGACATTTATTAGGCGCCCGGGAGAGCGCAAACTCTCCCACCGAAGGTTGGACTGGACTAACTAACACACCGCTTAGTCCACATAGGGCCCCTGCGGGCGTCTAACGATTCATAATTATATAACTAATCCAAAATTGATCACAATTCAAAAAGGGCACAGATAAATAATGAGCCCACGAAATGAGAAATTAAAAAATAAAGTGTTAATAATTTATAAGATGAATAATCATCCATCCATTCTCCCCAATCCGAAGTAGGAAACAGGCTTAAATATAACTTCCCAACGTGCATGCTGGACATTTTGAAGTAAGTATTTAAGCATTGAAACAATCTCACTTTTATCGTTTCATAGATCTTTTTCATTTTGTTTTCATTTCGAGTTTCGCTAAGTATTTACAACATGATCTGACTTGGAAAATAATCAACATGAACTGAAAGTCTTTCCATAAGATCTGTTGATGTAGCGTAGCCCAGAAAGATTTACTAATAATAAAATTTAGACTTGTACCAGAGACAAACCATCCATCTTTCATGACATAGAAACGAAAAAAAATGGCAACGATTTAAGAATATAAATATTAATAAAACATTCGTTTAAATATAAATGTAATTCGAAGAAATCATTCGGAAACTGGTCGGAGACACAATCATCGCAAACGAATGTCATAACAAGTTGGATCAGCAGCTGAAAGGCGAGTTATGTTCATTGGTAAAGATAAACTCTCAGCGAATTTAATTTGATACTGTGAAGTTCTACAACAAATTTCATAATTGGCTTTTATTATTGCGGATAGTTTCCCATTTACGTAATGAATAATTTCTGCATTATTCACGCGTTGAACTCATCGAATAATGTTGTGGCATAAAGTGAACATCCAGGTTGACTAATATTATCTAAGGATACTTTTATGTAACTAAGTGAGAATTACTTTATAATTCACGAAACGGAACCAAGTTAAAAAATTGGATGACAAATGTTTTCGCTGATGTATTTTTTTCTATCTCATAGCTATCTACGACGGGGTTCAAAAATCCATTTGGTGTGCAATGAAATAAACACCGTGCCATTTTTTCCGTGCTCCAGATCGAATTGTAACTCATAATGCCAGTACGTATTTCACGTTTGACCTCTGCTGGACGTTTGCTTTTCCATAGTGACATTTCTTTTGGGAAGAACGCTTATGTACGATCAGAACAGTGAAGTTCCACGGTTCCTATGGGGATATAATAAAGAGTGTCACATAGATATTAAACTTTTCACGGGCGGATGCTATGGCTACATGTTTTCTACATTATTATGATAGCTCACATAATATTTTAGGTAACTGTTTTGTCTTCATACCGTAGCAGCATTTTAAAGCATCCTGTACTCAGTTTAATAGGGCCACTATATACACCACAACAGAAAAAATCTTAAAATTACTTGATATTGAGCACACCAATGATTTATTTGTCGATTTGTGTATATTAATTGAATTTTCTTAGATGTCACTTAGTGACCTGATAAAGCTACAAGTCTTATTCGAATAGCTTGTTTGTCTGCAGTGGACAAAACTGTTCATTTTAATCACATCTGGTTATACTTAACATCTTTAAACATTACTTATAGTTGACTAACAATAGAATTGCGATGACTTTTGTCGTAACAGAAGAAATTGAAGGATATTAACAATCGTAATTGGTCAAAAATAACTACTTCTGTTGAGCAAATAATGATTTTTTTTTTAAATAAATGAAATTATACTGTAATCTATACTATATGAGCAACATAACTGCTGCAGTAGAAATACCATTGAATGATCGATGTAGTTAGCACACTTTCAGCGGTGTCTGCGTAAATCAACTAAATAACTGCTTCAGTAGGAATACTATTAATGATTGATGTAGTTTACACATTCATTGAAGGTTACTTTCAATTGCAGATTGTCAACCATTTTGAGTTTGTTCACTCATCCAAAACGCTTTGCATACGGTATAAACTCTTTACCCTAACTTAAATGAATGTTTGGATTGATTCAGAATGATCACAAACCACGAACAAAGCGCAATATAACATACGTGTTACCACATATCTCAATTTCACCTTCACGCTGAGATAAGACAGCACATGCTGATGCCCGTTAAGCGCGCGATGGTTCAAGATTTATCAAACTTTCTCCTGTTGTGAAGATCAAGCTAAGCAGCGGGCCAGCTCATGAGCAATTAGAAGAAAATTCCTTTCGTCCCCCTCCTTGAGGCGGCAACCCATTCGAGTCATTTCCGGCAGTGTTAAAATTGATACGCGCAATCAGAGAGACCCCAAACTTTAGAGGTTCAATAAAAAAAAAATCATGTCTAGGATTTGAACTTTTTTAGCATTTGCAATTAATCTTTCAGTAACACTCGATAATTGTGTTCAGCTGATCACTGGTATAAAATTGAATAGCGTGGGAAGGTAAAATATACGTCGCATGCTGTACAACTGCAAATTCTCTGGAAGTGAGTGTTATCATCGGAGATCCTATACCCACTGGGTGTCATGACATATGATTAGGAACCCTGTTTCTCTAGAGCTCACTTACAATAGCAGGAGTAATATTATTTAGATTGATCTGTTTTTTTCCGACTGTAAACAATTTCACAATTCCACGCTGAAGCTCGTTCATCAAACCGTAGGAGTAGTCCGGTGATCACTGCGGGACTCACAGTGAGAGTCCCACGGTGATCTTAAGATTGTGCGCCAGTTTGCTGATCTCCCGCGTTCGTGGTAACATGATAACGTATCCAGCGCGCCAATAATTGTATTAATTCAGAAATGGCGTCCTTATTTCTGTCGAGTACACCCAGAGGAGTGTCTGACAGATACAGACTCCTCAGAGATTGGTGAGAGTTCACCGTTTGATTTTCACGAACTAGAAGGTACGTTCTTGTAAAAATGTCCAATACCCTGTAATAAAGATGTATCATTTCATAGATGAAGGAATGAAAAATTCTCTCTTGCGATAAAGTATGGTATAAATAGAACTTTGATTTGTTGGAAAAGAGCCTTGGAAAGGAATGCAGCAGTTTTGAAAGACTATCAGTTGCATCTTATCAATACCTCTCAAGGCATGTATAAAAGTAGTGGGATTATAATACACAAGCTATTGTAAATACCAGAAGAGAAGTCTTCATGAAGTTTATAGGACTGCAAACTGAAACGTTACAAGAGGTGAGTATGGCTTTGCCAACCCAATAAACTTGGTAAAATTGGTAAACTGTCATTAATATTCAATGTACTATAAGACCAGCAGACGAAAAAGGGACTATTCTTATTAATAAAGGGAGGAGAACATCTGGTAGAGGATTCACGGTAGATACAAAGTAAGATTACCTTCCTAAAGTAAAGGACAACCATGTCCTGTACAATCTATCGATACAAAAGGTGAGGCAATGAAAAAAATCAGCGACGCGAAATGTTATCTCCCGGAATATTAATCGAGATGTAGGCAAATGATGTGTGGCAGGTTCATGAGCTAGAAGTATCATACCCGTAAGTAGCAGAAGATGGGATACTATAAACACAAAGTTCAGACTTGAAGGGCAAGCAGTTGCTTGCACTCGTGAGTAGCACGAAGAGAGGAAGCATCAAAGAAACAACACAGAATTACAACTAAGTGACTAACCTCCTCACAATTTGCTCTACTCTTATGAGAAGATTCTTAACAGGAAACGGTAGAGACTAGTCTCTCCACATCAGCTCTATGTATTTGAGATAACCTATTTTATCAGCATAATTCAATGACAATCTTCTTCTCTGTATCCCAATAAAGACTATTATTATTCGAGTATGAGACGAATATACTCTGTGGCATCAAAAGGTTCAACTCCTCACATCTTTTTACTATATAGGGTAGAAAATATTTACCTCCTGAATACACATAGAACCCTGGCGGCGAGTTTGTCAGAGATCCATCGAAGTTACGAGAAACAATGAAATCTATTGGCGGTCTCAGAGCTATGGTGAACTTGCACAAGACGTTCAGTTGTGTAAATCGTTGAGTCTTTGTGAGGCACTGTTATGAGACTAAGAGAAACTCTCCTGTGTTCCAGAACCAGTTCATGTGACAATGAGACACCCTGTGCGTCGCTCTTAATTACATTACCTATTGATGGTGGCAGATAAATAATTTCGATAGTATGAATAGGTCACCGTTCTTCATAAAATTCAGGAATACTCTTTTTGTGAACGTCAACCCAGTCTAAAATTTAATTATCGCAAGAATATTTACAAAATAAATGTGCATGTCGAGTTCGATTGTATCGGGACCTCCCGACAACTGAAAGAGTGGCCACTCACCAAAAGATTAAGCTAGCTACAAATTGTGACACACAAAAGGCCTAGACGTTAAATTGTCGTGCAGAAAAAACTAGCGATTCCTACAAAAAGACTTCCTCGCAGAGGTTGGAGGACGTCTCGACTCACATATGAGCAAAATACGTCAATGGAGTCTCCTTTCCAAAATAGCTAGGCCCACTTTTAACAAATCAATTTGGGCAAAGTCATTGGAAAATGTCAATACCACTGCAGCACTTTGTCAGACTCTGCTATATTCAAAGTTCAATCAAGTTTATAATGCAGAGGAACTGGATGGAATTTTTACTCTTGCAACTTGCATCGACTCTATAGAATGTCTAAAACAATGTTCTACAGGTTAATAGTCGATAGCAGCCAGTTAATTCTACTACAATGTGCTTTCAAATTCTAAAAGACACTCTAGATTTATGATGTTCATCTTACAAAAGTAAACATCTATTTTGAAATACTTCTGATGTGTTAATAACAACATTTTTCCTATTGGGTACAACTCTGTAATACCAGTAAGTGACAGTAAAAAAGTTAACATATGAATAACATTGTCAACAGCAAATATTCTACTAGTGTGTATTATACCATGACACACTCTTGAGATCAACAACAAATTCGACACGGTTAAACGTGTCAGAATATGAATGGAGCCCCTATTCTGGAATAAGGTTGCCAGAAGCAGCTGTTCTGCATTTTCCCAGATGATTGATCATTTCTGGATTGCATCGGCTTCATCATTCATTCTTGTTCTACAGTGTACGACAGAGCAAGGATGTATATTCGACACTCAAAAAATGTTTCTAGGCTACTATTTCTTTACCACATGAGAGGGTCCTTAGAAGCTGAGGACGTAAACCCCAACGGCTCGTCTTGAAGATCCTCCTCGTTGTAGTCATCGTCCAGCATTTGGTCAACCCCGTCGCCGCCATCGACGTCGTGTTGCTGCAGGTGGTGGTGGTGGTGCATCATGTCTTCTTCCTGAAGGTCGTGGCTCATGTCGTGCTGCAGGTGGTGAAGCAGTTGATTCTCTTGTTCGTGCAGAAGGTGGTGCATGTAGTGGTCTTCTTGCATAGGGTTTAGCATGGGCGTCTGGGTGTGGGTGGACTGCGTGTGGCCAGGCGTGTGCGGCCGCGAGCTGATCAGCTCCCCGAAATCGTTGTACTCCACACGCCGTCCGCCTACGGTTACATACACACATGAGAGATTTATCACTGAAGGTAACTGCAACAACGATTTACCAAATGCACTGAAATGAAAGAATGAAAGTCTATTGGATAGCAAACAAACTTTGCAGTGAATTGGTGAAGAAAACATAAGTAACCACCCTTTGAAAAGGGTGAACGAATTTCTTAGTTGGTAAAATAATGAATAAGTAAAATAAAGCGTATGAATGGAAGTAAATCTGACAAATCAGCCCAGTGTACACCATGAAGAGTTCGAATACATCTGAACACCAGCGAGCTGAAAGATAGTAGCGGGGATTACTAGCGCAAATTTAAGGTCTAGCAGTGGGCTTTCATGCAATCATCGTAGTTTTGAACCTTAGCTTTCAGAAAGTATTCAGAACAACTCTACATCCATCATTTTTACAGACACAAACAGCAGGACAATTCTGATAGTAGGTACAGTATATCAAATAAGAAAACAGCAGTAATTCCGTACGTTAAAGTATGTTAACCTTCTTTTTGATTCAATATACCTAAGTTACCAGGACACAAAGTGTCTTTCCAGCCTGACCTGAGGTCGGCGTTACGTGTCCGGAGCGAGAATGAAGCCCAGCACCCCCCGCCAGACTGCCCCCCACACTGCCGCGGGGGGAGACGTGTCCCCCGATGGCGGTGGCAGGGCGCGGCGAAGAGGGGCGCTGGGCGTGGTCTCAGACAACAGTCTCGGTGCGCAGTGACGCGTGGCTCAAGTGGTGCTGGGCCTTGCGGGCGCCCACCACGGGCGAGACGCTGCGGTCCACCTGTGAGAGGATACAGAGCAGTTAAGTCTGCAGCTTCGTTAAAGCTCGACACGACCACGGGAAGTAAGTTTTTTACACTCAGTTTTCCACGAGTTATAAAAAAATACAACACTGAGACATTCGTTTGCTAAAATAGTGTTGCTATAAATCTATGAACTGGATTTTCCCAGAATTAAGTAATTGTCAAGAATTGTTATCTTCTAAGTCTCAGAAAAAAAACCATGTCATATAATTTAACGTTCTAGATACAGTAAATTGTGTGCTGGATCTAGACTTTCTAAAAATCCGACTCGGGTGTGCTATTTTTTGCTCTTCAAATTACTGATTGAGCGTGTCGAACGAACAAAGAAACACGTCTTCTGCAATGTAGATGGTTTTATTCGAGGTTAATCATAAGTACGAAATTGAACGTGTTTTGATGGTTATACGGTATTGAAAAAGATTAAAAAATAAATGTTTCTTGACCTACGATAAATAGCTACAGGACATTTGAAAAAAAAACATTTGTATCCGGATTCATTCACACTGCAGGGTCTAAATGGTTATTTCAACCACATAACACAAGGGGATCAAGCACGAGTTTGCCCATGCCATCTTACCAATGGAACCGCAACTCACACTATCCATGGACGCAAAGCGGGCGCCCCTTTCGTAGACGTGAACGTGGTGAGCGAGGGAGCTCTCCTTGCGCTTTTGGGCGCGCTTCCTCTGGCACCAGATGCATACGACGATGGCGAGTACGGAAGAAATGCCCAGCACCGCGCCCACCAGCATCAGCACGTTCACTTCAGAGGCCTTGTCGCCTGGTGGGGGATTGATCCAATTTAGGAAGTTGTTGGATTTGTGTCGTAGATAACTAAACTACGTCGATCGAGGCTCGTGTATATCGGAGAAAGGTTGTATACTGATTTCAAACATATTAGACCCTCGTACAAACAACTTATTGTTAATCTAGATCCAATCGTCGTGTCGATTTAGCATAGTAATTTTTTTTAAGAGAACGGAATTTCTCTACTTACAGAAACTCAGATCAGTTTGCAAAATCTTGGAAGATTGTGATTTTTCAAATACATTTGGAAATAGATGTTAGAGTCAGCTCAAGTAATGCAATTGTTTCAAAGATAATGACGGTACCATAAAGAAAATGAGGCTTCAGGTTGAAATTCTATGCCAAAAATCGGCTGATGTTAATAGGGAGATGGGACATATTTTTAGGCATTGGGAACGATTAGTTGTATATAATGTTTGCCTAGTCTTAAACACAGTTAAAGAATAAATTTCTTACAGCCACCGTAATAGAACT
>SDVV010002458.1:0-23003 GCA_016164225.1 Gammarus roeselii | reverse complement strand
ATACATATATATTTATATATATAAGCTTAATCCGGGAGCAGCTCTTCATTTATACAGGTTTAAATAAACGATAAGGCTGTTTTTAATTCGAGCGCTGGCTATTTAGAGTTCTTTATCTCCAATATATTCACAGTTGATTCGACATTTCGATGTACTCTTGACATCGCATCTAAGAATTTTCAATGCTTATTTAGTAATCGTAAATATTGCTGTCTATAACTCAGGGGTGACATGCATACATGATCGTGATGAATAGTTTGGGTCATATAATGCATTAAAAATATTACTTTAAGATTTAATTCCATGACGCGTTCTGCTCTCGTGATTGCGTCATAAGGACGTCTCGCAAGTAAAAATAAAAACCTAATCAATCAACTAAAGAACACGATGTCTTTAGGCTATTTACTGAATCCTTTCATAAGCATAATATCTGAGAGCAGAAACAATATTGGCCAATATATCTGTATTTTCATTAACTTGCCTGTGAAATATACACACAGTTATAGAAAGTATTTTCCAATATTGCCGGCTCATAAATACCCCATTACAAATGTCTGGGAAGTTGAGATCCTTTACAGGAAAATCTATGGGATGATACATTGCAACGTTAAGGCGTGTATTTCGCAGCTGTTAATTGAAGTAATGCAACTATACCAGAATATCAGTGATGGGAGAACTTGACACTCACAGCTGAACGGAGGACGTGCATCATTGGCCGCGACACATGCATTGTTTGAGTGCTGATATGATGCCTGGTGCAATTATCACCATGTCAACTACACCGTCAGGTCAATCTGCCTTGCCATCATTCCGTTCATTCCGTTCACTAGCGTAATTTAAAAGTCAACAAACCAATTTGAACATAGCTACAATACAAGCTTCAACAGTCATACTTTTACAAATTAGCATGCTCAAGTTACAGTTTCATTTGTATTTTGAATGAACATTGAGGTGACTGGTGAGTACCCACGTTCGTGGTTACCTGCCATTGGGGACCGGAAATGAGGGCTGAGTGAGGCTGCATGTAAATTTAAACTGACGTATTGAAAAAAATTGACGCTCTAGGACAGAAGGCGAATTGGAAGCAAACCTACTGTGCATCGGTGGAGTTTTGTTATCTATTGATGAAAGTTTGGAAGAAACATTATGAGAACATTTTTAGATTGTGCGGTCCAAGACATTAAAAAACACAATTCTTACAATAATAGTATATTATATTATATACACTGGTGTTTTGTAGACGTTCCCTACCTTCCCTATCAAGACAAAAAATGTGAGTCTAAACTAGAAGACGATAATCTGCTAGCACAGAGGTCTATTCCTTACATTTCTGTTGCGACGGTGACAGATACCAACACCAACTAGGCCGCATGTATTTGTCTCCTGGAATAGGAATGCTTTTGATGGTGAAACGCTGCAGGAATCTGGAATTAGGTTCAGTATTAAAATGATACAATTTGAATGAGCTATTTTGAGCAAAGTAGTACATGTTTGTCACACCATTGATCAGTAGGGACGGGAAATTCGGTTGTAGTATTTATGAATAACAGAAAGCCAACGCTTACAGTACTAAAACCCTGCCATTGAAAGGGTGACTATTTCTAAAATGTGACCTATAGTGCGATACTGTACTAAAACCCTACCTTGAAATTGTGACTATTTCTAAAATTCAACTTCCCTTAGTGCGATACTTCACTACAACCCTTCTCTTGAAATTGTGACTGTTTCTAAAATGTGAACTCTCATAGTGCGAGAATGTGTTGGCCAAAATAATTTTGATACTCTTGCAGAGCAATGACTGCGTATTATGGTTTTTAGGCGTACTGGGTTCACAATAATACTATAAGTGAAATATTGCGGGAAAATATGTTACATTATTAAAATTATGAAATATTTTACTGAAGATATTTTGTCGCAATTTGTTCGTGTGATATATGTAATCGTCTACATTCTGTATCCCAATGACTGACTATAGATATATATATATTTTTTCATTCTCAAAATTTAGATAGTTTTAACAGTTAATTGAACTCGTACGCTCTTCAACTTTTGACTACGTAATCTAGAAGTTTACCCGCTTGCTGTCAAATTTTTTTCCCAAGTATAGGAAGATGATCGCAAAAAGGAACAAATGGAAGTCTCATTGCAAGAATGGAACATGGCAAAATTCATTTGTTTCTGTGGGTGCTTGATAGACGTGTTGGTGGCTCAATATTAGCGAACGTTCTATGGAATGACGGAACATAGCTAGTGTGCACAAATTGCTAGAAATCTTTACCCTAATTTACTATTGTATGTAGAGTAGCGAAAGATAATCCATTGTTTTAATCTGTAACGAAGAAGCAAACTTCTTTTACCACGTTTAATTTTGATTTGAGTATTGTTGTCACTGTCTTTCATTTGAAGAGAATTTATTAAAGAATACTAGATATCGTTGGATTAATAAGATATCGGATAATAGATAAGATATCAGATAATTAATAAAATATCAGATGATTTATAAGATATCGGGCGATAAATGAGATATCGGATAATTAATAAGTTGAAATATGGAGTTCAACATTTTTATTTCTGAATTCTGTTCGTTTTTAATGATTGCCGCTTTTTTGTATTGTCGAAAGGCAGAAATGATATACATGTACAGATACAGACATTAGGCCGAATCCCCCAGAAAAGGGGGCGCTGACGGCTAGGCGCACCTCACAACCTTATACGCTCACACTGACACCACTTGGCTCATTTGCGCTTAAGAGTCCGGCCGGTAACCCCGCAACACACACTTCGGGTCACGAGTGCGGTCCGAGGATCCGTTGTCATCAGCAGGGCCAGTTTTCACGCGGATTGCACTAATGTTTTATCCTGAACAGCAACAATAATTATCATTAACAGATCGCGCGAGTTCACCCGCGGTGTCACATCTTGCACCAACAACAAACCACCGCGTTGGTTATTGAAACAGCAGGCTGCTCCCTAGTAAGGCTGTTGCCTAGTACCGCCGATAGATGCGCCATCTGACAAACGAAACAGAAATTTGCGCAAAAATATCGCAGCTATGAGTTATCAGTTTGTAAAAAATTGGCGTTTACCGCGTTCAGAAATGCGTCGCCCGTCCTTCCATTTGATTATCTTGCTACTGAAATACTTAAATTAGCAGAAGTGTGTTTTGGAGTGAATTTCTCGACTTTCTCTGCAAATAGAACTTTTTTTTTTCCACAATGTACGACCAGTACGTTTCTTCGTCCGTACCATCGGCTAGTTGAGGGGCTGTTGGACGTTCGATAAGCACCCAATCGTTGCTCGAGTCAGGTAATGGTCTCCGCCTCGTTAGTTATCGCTTACGTCGAAGCCGTTACATCTTCTCATCTATGGTTTTTTTCATTCATGACGAATCTACTATGTTACCACTGCCCCTATTTTTGGTGTACATTGTTTAAATCATCATGCATCTTCCTATTTTTAGTTTTCCATTCATTTGTATTCGTCAATCATTCGCTGTCAATTCTTTTTTGTGCTCTCCTATTATTTGTAATAATTGCTTACGGGTCGGGTTTCAGCGCAGTCACGAGACTTGTTTGATCTTAATTTGTACCCTGATCTAAGTTCTACTCAGTTGCTCTGTCGAATGCAGTATTCTTTTGCATGAGTTAGCTAAATCTGTAAATTGAAATGGCAAGTTTCACTGATTGCCAGTGCCTTGTGTAATTTCACTTTATCTAAACAAACGTTAGAAATCACTCATCAGATAGTTATTTTTTAATTAACAGCACCGAAACACTGTAATTACTCACAGTTTGATAAAAACTCGCACGCACGCCAGTAGATAGTATACAGCTGGATGCGGATCATGATTAACCTAAAAAAATCTACTGGAGTTTTTGCACCCCATGTTTTACGGACGAGCGCTGTAACGCGGATCATGACTAACCTAAATTAGTCTCCGGGGCTTGGCAGCCCTATTTGCCGGTCGACCAGGCTTGCGGCCTGGATTTGGGAAGGTTTTGTGTTTATGTACATTTATATTTATTTCGTTTTCTAATGTTATAATATTTATATTTTTTCTTTTGGATGGTTGTGTTAATTTTTTAGGCGCTGATCAGGCAACCTCGAGGGTTGGACCTTATCTGGCGCGGCAGGAGTCAATGAGTGATAAGATAAGCAGTAGGCGGAGAGCGGGCGGCGCGAAGAGGAGAAGGGAGTGGGACGCGGTCCGAGGGTTGCAACTTTCGGGTGGGGATTTCTGCCCTAGTTTTCGGATGTACTATAGAGTATTTTGTGGTTTGAACATTTATATTTTTTATTGCTTAAGAATGCTTCATTGTATTTTTTTATTGTATTGTATTTATATATGTTCAAGCGTATGTACGTGAGTGTACATGAGTTAAAAAATGTGTAACAAAATTTATGATTCAATTTTTTCGAGGCCCGGACCATACTTTAATAGAGAACTCATCACTTCATTAGACCGACTTGGCGCTGTTATCCCTCGAAAATTAAGAATTTTATTAAATTTGAATTTTAAATTTCGTTATACATTTTTTTAATTCATGTACACGTACATGCGCTTGAACATACACATGTACAAACACAAAGTCAACGTTGTGATACTGTTGAGAAAGGATAAAGAGTATTGCTTGATTTGGCGTTTTTTCAATAATAGTGGGGAAATGGGGGTGCGTACTAAATTTGCAGAAAACAAATAAGGCTGAATAAAGGTAAATTGACACACACACACACAATCACACAAACACACTCAATCACACACACACACACAATCACTCTCTCTCACACACACACACACACACACACACACACATAATCGCATTAAAAATGGCAGACTTAAAGCTAAATGCTACATATGATGTTGGCGTGGGGTCTACTACATCATAAATCTACGACAAAAAATTTACAGATGATAACTATTTTGTATTGTGACAGGCGAAAAAAAAGCAATGCCAGTATCCAATGTCAAGAGCTAAATGAAAAATAATTTTTGAATCTTCTCCACTCAGCCCTAAGCTATATTAAGTATTTCTGTGTGTACATGATGCCAATACCGACCCTGCATATTCATACAAAAGTAGATATGTGTTTGATGTCGGCACCGACCCCGCTTATGCATGCAAAAGTGTGTATGTGTCTACATGGTGTGTGATATTCAATAAAATATGTGATTTTTTTAGAGCGGAATGGAGTGATTTAGTAGTGAAATCCCATAAATTAATGAATAAATATTATATTAAAAAAAATATATAAAATATAAATAACTATTGGTTGGGTTGGTTATGTTAGATTGACCAGATCTTTGAACCAAACATCATGTGATACTGATCCATATTTAAACCTTGCAACAAACGAAGTGAATTAGTTCTATTTGAACCTATCGGCTGAGTCTCATCCAAACGTAGAAATGGGATATCTATGATGTTCTGGAATCTAAACATCTGCAAATGTATTTGCGTCAGATCAAAGTTGGAGGAGTGCATTCAAACTGCTAATATGTTTGATGAATATGCCATATTTTGAGCTCCATATACAACAATACCATACATAACCATCGAACTTGAATACAAAATATATAATTATTGGCCAGGATGGGAAGGTCAGAAAGACTAGGTATTAACATATCTGGTAGTGTATGGCAACCATTTTGTATTCATTGATTTTTCTTGTCAATGTCATTGATCCCTAATTATGTACATTGGGAATGAATTATATTATAGATTTCGTTGACTGCGGTCCTTGCATCACAGATGTATAGTAAAATGTTATAGTGGATGTAGTGAATATACGAAAATGGTTAGAAAATATCAAGTTAAGTAATCTTATGCAAATACCCTATGTTAGATAATAAACAATATAACTTTTTTTATTAAATCTTTTATTTCCATCGTCTATCAATGGGTTTTCGATAGCATAACATCAAACTGATCATCTCTTAAATCGAGCAATAAATCCAACAATACTACAAAATATGTTATGGTATCAGTAAAATGTTGAATACATATTGGAAAAAATACGCGTCAATTGATTGCTAACGCTCTAACAGTCATAACAATCAGTGATATATTCGGCAAGCTTACATAATCGTTTTGAACTCTACGGTCTACTAAAGTTCCATAACCTAACATTACGTGAAACTACACACACGCACACACTCATACACACTTACAAAAATTACCATTATAACAAATGAAATGAATTAATCTTAGTGAAAAAATTGAAAGCCTTAGTAAATATGCTACAGGCGATGGTCCGTTTTTATCTTATGGAGAGGTGAAAAACTTTACTAATATGGTTTGGGAGCTACAAACTTGTGCGATCCGATATACATAACAGTTTATATAAATCCCATAGACTAGTTCTGTAAGTCAACCTAAAACAGGACCCAGATCCAATATCAAGTAGTAAAATATACCAATGTTTTCTAATACTACAACAAATTAGGCAATGTATACCTAATAATCAGATATTTCTATGATTTCCGTGATTTATGTACTAGATTATGTTGACTGCGGTCCCTACATCACAAGTCTACAGTAAAACATGGTGGAGTGGTTATAGTGAATGCTCAAATAAGTCACATATTCTAAATTTCAACGAAATCCCATATTACCACTTGAATAAAGCAACTATTTTAACTGTACAAACTACACACGGTTAACATCTATTTATAAAAGTAAGACATGTGGGAATAAGCATCTAGTAAAGGCATGCGACCGAAATATATAATAGAGATCTACAATGAACTAATGGAATATTTTACCACTAACACTATACAATTCCGGTAGACTAGTTCACTAAGACAACTCAAAACAGTTCCACAGATCCAATATCAGGAGGTAAAACATACCAATATTTTGTGCCACTTCATCCAATTAAGGGAATTTATACCCAACACTACATCAAATTATGAGAGATAAATATAAATCTATGGTATTTATTTAATATGGTATTTATCGAGATAAATATAACTATACATACACAAAACCTTCCCAAATCCAGGCCGCAAGCCTGGTCGACCGGCAAATAGGGCGTGTCGAGCCCCGTAGGCTAGTTTAGGTTAGTCATGATCCGTGTTTTAAGCGCTTGTTCGTGAAACATTGTGTGCAAAAACTCTCGTAGACTTCTTTAGGTTAGTCATAATCTTCGTTTCAGCTATGTACTACTTATTCACTCCTGTCCGTTTACTGTACATTACGTCCATTCTATTAAATGCCTTTGCTGCAAAAATTCGCGTGCGATAAAATATTACTGTACCATACTCCAGTGACAGTCACTAATAATACTAATATTACTGTAGCATCCTCCAGTAACCGTCACTAAGAACAATAATATTAGTGTACCATTCTCAACGTACTGTTCAATCTCCCATATTAAAATATACGTACGTCATGAAGTAGTAATCTTCAAACTTTTCTAACTCACATTGATGTTCGTACACATTTTGCTATAAATCGACTTAGGGCAGAATAAGGTTACTTAGCTGAGCAGTGACCATATTCACGATTTTCCTATAAGATTCAGTTTTAAATAACTCGTTGACCATGCGGATGCAAATAACACGTTGACCATGAGGATGCAAATAACACGTTGACCATGAGATGCAAATAACACGTTGACCATGAGGATGCAAATAACACGTTGACCATGAGGATGCAAATAACACGTTAACCATGAGGATGCAAATAACACGCTGACAATGAGGATGCAAATAACACGTTGACCATGAGAATGCAAACGACACGTTGACCATGAGGATGCAAATAACACGTTGACCATGAGGATGCAAATAACACGTTAACCATGAGGATGCAAATAACACGCTGACAATGAGGATGCAAATAACACGTTGACCATGAGAATGCAAACGACACGTTGACCATGAGGATGCAAATAACACGTTGACCATGAGGATGCAAATAACACGTTAACCATGAGGATGCAAATAACACGCTGACAATGAGGATGCAAATAACACGTTGACCATGAGAATGCAAACGACACGTTGACCATGAGGATGCAAATAACACGTTGACCATGAGGATGCAAATAACACGTTAACCATGAGGATGCAAATAACACGCTGACAATGAGGATGCAAATAACACGTTGACCATGAGAATGCAAACGACACGTTGACCATGAGGATGCAAATAACACGTTGACCATGAGGATGCAAATAACACGTTAACCATGAGGATGCAAATAACACGCTGACAATGAGGATGCAAATAACACGTTGACCATGAGAATGCAAACGACACGTTGACCATGAGGATGCAAATAACAAGTTTACCATGAGGATGCAAATAACAGATTGACCATGAGGATGCAAATGGCACGATAACCATGAGGATGCAAATGGCACGATAACCATGAGGATGTAGCAAACATGTTGACCATGAGGATGCAAATAACACGTTGACCATTAGGATGCAAATAACACGTTGACCATGAGGATGCAAATAATACGATGAACATGAGGAGGTAAATAACACGTTGACCATGAGGATGCAACTAACACGATGACCATGAGGATGCAAATAACACGATGGAAATGAGGATACAAATAAACCGTTGACCATGAGGATGCAAATAACACGATGATTATGAGGATGCAAATAACCCGTTGACCATGAGAATGCAAATAACACGTTGACCATGAGGATGCAAATAACACGTTGACGGACCATGAAGATGCAAATAACACGTTGACCGCGAGGATGCAACTAACAAGTTGACCATGAGGATACAAATAACACGATGACCATGGGGATGCAAATAACGCGTTGACCATGAGAATGCCAATAACACGTTGACCATGAGGATGCAAATAACACGATGGACATGAGAATGCAAATAAAATGTTGACCGTGAGGATGCAAATAACACGATGGCCATGAAGATGCAAATACCACGATGGAAATGAGGATGCAAATGACGCGTTGACCGTGAGAATGCAAATAACACGTTGACCATAAGGATGCAAATAACACGATAACCATGAGGATGCAAATAACACGTTGACCATGAGGATGCAAATAACACATTCAATGACCATGAGGATGCAAATAACACATTCAATGACCATGAGGATGCAGATAACACGATGACCATGGGGATGGAAATAACACGTTGATCATGCAAATAACGCGTTTACTATGGAAATAATACATTGACCATGAGGATTCAAATAACACATTGACCATGAGGATGCAAATAACTCGTTAACTATGAGGGTGCAAATAACACGTTGACCATCATGATACAAATAGCGCGTTGAATGACCATATGGATGAAAATAACACGTCGACCATGAGGATGCAAATGACACGATAACCGTGAGGATGCAAATGACACGATAACCGTGAGGATGCAAATAACACGTTGACCATGACGATGAAAATAACACGTTGACCATGAGGATGCAAATAACACGTTGACCATGAGGATGCAAATAACACGAAAACGAGGATGCAAATAAAACGTTGACCATGAGGATGCAAATAACACGTTGACCATGAGGATGCAAATAACACGATGACCATGAGGATGCAAATGACACGTCGACCATGATGATGCAAATAACACGTTGACCATGAGGATGCAAATAAACCGCTGACCATGATGATGCAAATAACATGTTAACCATGAGGATGCAAATAACACGTTGACCTTGATGATGCAAATAAAACGTTGACCATGAGAATGCAAATAACACGATGACCACGAGGATACAAATAACACGTTGACCATGAGGATGCAAATAACACATTGACTACGAGGATGCAAATAACACATTAACTATGAGGATGCAAATAACACTTAAACTATGAGGATGCCAATAACACGTTGAATGACTATGAGGATGCAACTAACACGTTGACCATGAGGATGCAAATAGCATGATGACCATGATGATGCAAATAACACGTTGACCATGAGGATGCAAATAACACGTTGACCATGAGGATGCAAATAACACGTTGACCATGGGGATGCAAATAACACGTTGATCATGCAAATAACACGTTGACCATGCAAATACCACGTTGACCATGAGGATTAAAATAACACATTGACCACGATAATGCAAATAACACGTTAACTATGAGGGTGCAAATAACACGTTGACCATGATGATACAAATAGCACGTTGAATGACCATATGGATGAAAATAACACGTCGACCATGAGGATGCAAATGACACGTTGACCATGAGGATGCAAATAACACGTGACTATGATGATGCAAATAACACGTTGACCATGAGGATGCAAATAACACGTTGACCATGAGGATGTAAATAACACAATGATCATGAGGATGCAAATAACACGTTGACCAAGAGGATGCAAATAACACGATGATCATGATGATGCATACAAAATAACCTATTGCAACACTGTGAAAACAAGTGTATTAATTTATGATCTATCGGTTTGATTTAGATTTCTATTTTTATTATAGCTGTGCACATACTACCTGTCTGTTCCTTAGCAGTTATTGACTAGTTTACTGACTTTTAACACTTCAAATGCAACTGGTTGTTGTCATCGCACAACTATATTTGAAAACGTATTTCCGCACTGTTAAAATGACACTATAAGGATGCAGCTCTGCTTCGTTTACCTTTTATTTTGGCGGTGCGTGTACCTGCCTGTCTTTATCAGTATTCTTATGTGTTATTGGTATTCAAATAATCAGCATTTTTAAATGAAACCGGTTTGCAGTAGCCAAATCCGAGGGAATTTGGAGTGGGCAGTATCATTGCACTAAACTCAGAAACCATAAACCAAGCAGCCACCATTTGCTCAAAAAAGATTATGTCCATGTTATGTTGTCAGTTTACTTATTGGGGAATTTGTACCGGAAAATATTTCAAATGAACTCAATACCCTAAAATCTTTCCCGCAATAAGAAGTAACTTGCACTAACGCGCATCATACGATTATCAAATCAAATCAAATTAATTAAAATTAAAATCAAATCAAAGAACGGGAGCACTACTGCCATAGTTCAACAACAAGAATATATAGAGTTTTTTTATCTATTATTTCTCCAGTTCCATTAGAATAAAAGATTAACAACGGGTTATACAAAATTATCTGTCTGTGTGACATTTGCATCAATCATTGTCAAGTGAAATTTTATGTGACTTGAAAACTAAAAGCAACTGTATAAGCTATTCTCTCTCTAAGGGTGCCCTCACGGCTCCCCCTCCTCCCCGCGCCCCTACAACCGTTGTCACAGCCGATCGTCCCGTACACCTCAACCGTATTCCAAGATGTTACTGGTATTACGATTTTCAACATTGTCAAAAGGGCCGGTTCTCTGTAACAAAACTACAAGGATCTTGTATCAGGTAGTATCAAAGTATTGTATCACTTTACATCTTGCAGCTTAGAATCGTGCTACGATTTCATAACACCCCACTTACTGAATTGTAATTATTTTTTCGTCATCTTCTGTTACTCCGCCGGTCATGTCTGGTACATGGTTGGTGCCCATAATCATGATATCATTCCTTTATTGAGAAGCAGATGGGAGCAGCTACAAGTTAGTTAGCTTTGCATTCAACCCAAATCCCGCAATAGTAAGTAACCTTGCGCTAACGCGCATCCGACGATACGCGCATCCGACTCTCCTTTGTATTATTCCCGTTTTAATTCTGGTTTAGAATCGTCACATCCCGCATCTAATTATAATATTGCATTCATATCTGCTGTCTACAAGAAAGTACAAAAAATAGAACTCAAGCTAACGGTCGATTTTCCCAACGGTAAATTCTATAACAGTCCAAGATGGTTCAGGCTAAGCTAGACCGGGGCATCTGCCACACCTCGTACGCCCTCAAACCAACGGATTGCCAAAGTTCTTCCGGCTCTTTCAGGACTTTGCGTAGCAGTCTCTCAAATGGGGAATGCAAGACATTGCGCTGTAAATTTTGTCAAGCGGCAGAGGAAACCAAACAACTGAAAGCACAAATCAGTCACGCCTCCAATGGCTTATCCAAATCAGAGACAGTCTCATCCAATGGCTCATCCATAACAGAGACAGTCAATGCGGATACCCGATTGATAGATGTTGAAATAAAATTGGAAAACGTGCTGGAACAATTTCAAAAATTTAAAGATCTGATAAGCAGCGAATTAGCAGCAGTCAAAGAAACCTAGACTCTGAATTTGCCAAGAAGCTTTCGGATCTAGACGCTGAGACAAACGATCGTATTAAACCGATAGAAAACTCAGTCAAAGATAGCGAGGCAGTGTACTCAACTGTAGTTAGTAGGAGGCAGCCACGCGGTGACAATGAAACACACGTTGGACCACAATCTCACCACTTTCGACCCAATACACGTAACCGATTCGATGTATTGCCCGATGAAATGAACTCTCAGAATACAGAGGAAACTATTGTGATTGGTGGTTACAATGTCACCTCCTTCAAATCAAGTCAGCGAAAAGGGAGAATTCAACTGAAAATACTCGGCAAAGCTGACTTAAAAATTGACGAGGTCGAAGGCATAATCGCAAAGGAAAGGATATATTCATCTTTGCGAATTATAAAACAAGTCGGTGCTAAAGACGCGTCGCAGACGGAATCGACATGAAAAAGGTATGAAGCCATGCTAAACAACATCAAACCTTCACACGCGAACCTCCATGTTACTGGCATTCTGCCCCATCCGAACCAAAATAGATACAAGTTAAGCAAGATGATTTTACTTAACAATCGCCTAGCAACTTTCTGCAAAGCCCAGAATTTTTTTCTCTGATTATTGGGATACGATGATTGACCCAAAGTACTTTAACTTTAATATAATCACCAAAAATTCTCGTATTAACACGTATGGACAGGATACCATCGAAAACATCCTTAAAAACATCGGCGCTGGACTTGTCAACGAAAATAAGTCAAAAAACGTAAACGATATCACACCAACAGCTCCGCCAGCAGTGCCCGACGAAACGACACAGCGACCTCCGCCCGTTTCAACACGAGATACACAACAAATACAAGTGCCCATCAAAACACCACCACAGGTTCTAGCAAAAAAGTTCCTGGTGTCAATCCAGTCCGAGTTAGAGTCAGTAGTCGCAGCTCCGCCAGTACAACCCGTGTAAACGAAAACGAAAGTCTTGGCTCCGACATGAGACCTCAGAGTAGAAGCAAAATAAATCAAGCAAATCAAGTCAATGTAACCAACGTTATTCTCAAATGTTACCACGTGAACGCTAAAAGTCTCAGTGACAAAATCGAAGAATTAGGTGTCCTTGCATTGAATGAAAGTATCGACATAATAGCAATCTTAGAATCGTGGATGAAATTGTGCACCAAGCATTATTGAGGCAAATTCACTCTTCCCGGTTACTCACTATTTCACAAAGATAGACAAGGCCGAGAGGGCGGAGGAGTGCTGTTTCTCGTGAAAAACACTCTGCAAATATTAGAAGTCACCATTCCAAACAATAGGCACGACATACAGTAGTATCAATCCAAGTAGTCGGTAAACATATAAAATGTCAAATCACTCTTGTCTATCGCCCTCCTAAAAGCAAGGTTGCAGATGATATCGATCTTTACAACACCCTCGTCGATGTTGTCACAACACAACACAATATCCCCGACATTTGGTGAAGACACCTACAAGAGGAAGCAACGTTCTTGATCTCCTATTTAGTGCAAGCGACTCTCGTGTCACGAACGTCGCAGTAGGTGAACAACTCGGAACTAGTGACTACAACTGTATCCGTTTTTTGATAGAGCTCGAGTTGAAAATATCAACAAACTGCCAAAAAGTCCCTAACTTCAGATTAGCTAATTTTGATAGCTTAAGAGAGTCAATGGTGTCAGCAAATTTAACCCTCGGACAAGATGTCAATCAATCTCTTGACTATTTCTTGACTACACGTTGGTCATGAGGATGTAAATAACACGATAACCACGAGGATGCAATTAAACATGTTGACCATGGGGATGCAAATAACACGTTGACGGACCATGAGGATGCAAATAACACGTTGACCACGAGGGTGCAAAAAAACAAGTTGACCATGAGGATGCAAATAACACGATGACAATGGGGATGCAAATAACCCATTGACAATGAGGATGCAAATAACACGTTGACCATGAGGATGCAAATAACACGATGGAAATGAGGATGCGAATAAAACGTTGATCGTGAGGATGCATATAACATGATGACCATGAGGATGCAAATACCACGATGGAAATGAGGATGCAAATGATGCGTTGACCATGATGATGCAAATAACACGTTGACCATGAAGATGCAAATAACACGTTGAATGGCCATGAGGATGCAGATAACATGTTGACCGTGATGATGCAAGTAACACGATGACCATGGGTATGCAAATAACTCGATGACCATGAGCATGCAAGTAAAACGATGACCACGAGGATGCAAATAACACGTTGACCATGAGGAAACAAATAACACGTTGACCATGAGGATGCAAATAACACGTTGACCATGAGGATGCAAATAACACGTTGACCATGAGGATGCAAATAACACGTTGACCATGAGGATGCAAATGACGCGTTGACAATGAGGATGAAAATAACACATTGTCTTTGAGGATGCAAATAACACGATAACCTTGTTGATGCAAATAACACGTTGACCAGAAGGATGCAAATATAACACGATGACAATGAGAATGCAAATAACACGTTGGCAATGAGGATGAAAATAACACGCTTACCATGAGGATGCAAATAAAACATTGACCATGAGGATGCAAATAACCCGTTGATTATGAGGATGCAAATAACACGTTGACCATGTGGATGCAAATAACACGTTGACCATAAGAAAGTAAATAACACGATGACCATGAGGATGCAAATAACACGTTGGCCATGAAGATGCAAATAACACGTTGACCATGAGCATGCAAGTAAAACGATGACCACGAGGATGCAAATAACACGTTGACCATGAGGAAACAAATAACACGTTGACCATGAGGATGCAAATAACACGTTGACCATGAGGATGCAAATAACACGTTGACCATGAGGATGCAAATAACACGTTGACCATGAGGATGCAAATAACACGTTGACCATGAGGATGCAAATGACATGTTGACCATGAGGAAATAATCCAATTTGCCGTTTTCATGCCATACCATAGGAAAATCAGAGCATTCATTGAATTGCAGTGTCTGATAACTGTTCCTTCATATTATTACAAGGTGGATCACGTAACAGAAAGGGTGCTGATGCTCATGAGGAAAAAAATACATTTCAAATAACGGTATCGTTTAGTGCGCCTTGATATGGCAGTAGATGTGGAACCGCGCAATGTAGATAGGTGGTGTAACTAACGTGAGATGGTGGCAATCATATGCACGGAAAAGGTAGATAGATAGGTGGTGTAACTGACGGGAAATAATGCCTGCCATATGCACGGAAAAGGTTGATAGATATGTGATGTAACTAACATGAAATGGCTGCAGCCATATACACGGAAAAGGTAGATAGACAGGTGGTGTAACCTACGTGAAATGGTGGCAGCCATATGCATAGAAAAAGTAGATTGATAGGTGGTGTAACTGACGTGAAATGGTGGCAGCCATATGCACGGAAAAGGTAGATATATATGTGGTGTAACTGACGTGAAATGGTGGCCGTCATATTCACGGATAAGGTAGATAAATAGGTGGTGTAACTAACGTGAAATGGTTGCAGTAATATTCACGGATAATGTAGCAGTGGAATGCTGTTGCGGTGATTTTTTTTTCGGATTTATGAAAAAAAATCACACACCAATCATGTGCAATCATTTTAAAATTTTCTGTGCAATCAATAGCTTTACGTAATCGCCTATTATGTTGTTCGATGCCTCTTCAACCTTCCTGAATAAGTATATTAGTGCTGTCTGTTTCATATTTTTTCATCATTTATTGCTATATTTGTGATTGGAGAGTTGCTTGTTTGTCAGAGCCTCATACGCATGTACTATATCGACCAAAACAGACATATGATGTACCACAACACTTGTACTATACCCATCAGATTTGTATACAGTGCTGAAACAATGATCGTCCTTTTTTGCTGATCAGTTTTTTGCCTAAAAATATTGCAGATCTCGCATAGCTGCAGATAAGAAAACAAACCCCTGCAGTTCTGTAATCTCTTGTTGATTAGTGGCTGGCTTGCATTGGTCTATTATGTGTGGTGGATGGTGTGACGGTTTAGTGTTCACTCCAGCACCCGTGGAGGATGTGTGCAGCCATGCTTGCTCTGACACGTTGCTGTTGCTTCGACCTTCGCACGGCCACTCTTACGATGGCACTGAGTACTGTGGTGAGCGCTGCTGTGGTCTGGTATGAGTTCATCTGCATTTTGCATGCAGCTATTGATTGAATCTAGGTTTGATAAATGTTCGGCAAACTGACTTGGTTACAATTTGACCACAATTCAGTGATAATGATCTTTACTGGTGTAAATAAATATTAGAGACCATACGTACAATAATATTTGGACGCCATTGCGTTGGTACCAAACTGCCTAAGCTATTTGATGCTGCTTTCTTATACAACATGTTATGCTATGTAACTCATAACATTTTGAAACTTTCGACATTTCAGGAACTATTTGGAATAGAATATCAGTTGATTGTTAATTTGTCTATGAGGTCATTCTACATGCATAACATTTTTTTCAATAACCCCAAATTTATGCAATCCCATCACTTTAACAGAATTGTGTTTGATTTAATTTGTGTAAGACTCAGTTTTTCCACTGTGTCCACAACTGCGTGTTTGATCAACTAATCATAAACACGTCATAGAAAAAACATACCTTTGCGGATGGATTATTCATTCGTTTACATCAAACAGCATTCAGCAAAATGGATACTGTTTCCGTGTTGCCTTATTATCCAGCAAAATGGATACTGCTTCCGTGTTGTGTTATTATTCAGCTATATGGTTACTGCTTCCGTGATGTGTTATTATTCAACAAAATGGATACTGTTTCCGTGTTGTCTTATTATTCAGCAAAATGGATACTGCTTCCGTGTTGTATTATTATTCAGCCAAATGGATACTGCTTCCGTGTTGTGTTATTATTCAGCAAAATGGATACTGCTTCCGTGGTGTGTTATTATTCAGCCAAATGGATACTGCTTCCGTGTTGTGTTATTATTCAGCAAAATGGATACTGCTTCCGTGGTGTGATAGTATTCAGCAAAATGGATACTGCTTCTGTGTTGTATTATTATTCAGCAAAATGGATACTGATTCCGTGATGCGTTATTATTCAGCAAAATGTATACTGCTTCCATGTTGTGTTATTATTCAGCAAAATGGATACTGCTTCCGTGTTGTGTTATTATTCAGCAAAATGGATACTGCTTCCGTGTTGCGTTTTTATTCAGCAAATGAATACTGTTTCCGTGTTGTCTTATTATTCAACAAAATGGATACTGCTTCCGTGTTGTGTTATTATTCAGCAAAATGGATACTGATTCCGTGATGCGTTATTATTCAGCAAAATGGGTACTGCTTCCGTGTTGTGTTATTATTCAGCAAAATGGATACTGCTTCCGTGTTGTGTTATTATTCAGCCAAATGGATACTGCTTCCGTGTTGTGTTATTATTCAGCAAAATGGATACTGCTTCCGTGTTGCGTTATTATTCATCAAAATGGATACTGCTTCTGTGTTGTATTATTATTCAGGAAAATGGATACTGCTTCCGTGTTGCGTTATTATTCAGCAAAATGGATACTGCTTCCGGTTGTGTTAGTATTTAGCAAAATGGATACTGCATCCGTGTTGCGTTATTATTCAGCAAAATGGATACTGCTTCCGTGTTGTGTTATTATTCAGCTAAATGGATACTACTTCCGTGTTGCGTTATTATTCAGCAAAATGGGTACTGCTTCCGTGTTGTGCTATTATTCAGCAAAATGGATACTGCTTCCATGTTGTATTATTATTCAGCTATATGGTTACTGCTTCCGTGATGTGTTATTATTCAGCTATATGGATACTGCTTCCGCGTTGTATTATTCAGCTATATGGATACTGCTTCCGTGTTATTATTATTCAGCTGTATGAAAACTGCTTCCTTGTCGTGTTATTACTGCTTCCGTGTTGTGTTATTATTTAGCTATATGGATAGATACGGCTTCCGTGTTGTATTATTATTCAGCTGTATGGATACTGCTTCCGTGTTGTGTTATTATTCAGCTATATGGTTAGGCACGGCTTCCGTGTTATGTTATTATTCAGCTATATGGATACTGCTTCCGTATTGTGTTATTATTCAGCTGTATGGATACTGCTTCCGTGTTGCGTTATTATTCAGCAAAATGGATACTGCTTCCGTGTTGTGTTATTATTGAGCAAAATTGATACTCCTTCCGTGTTGCGTTATTATGCAGCAAAATGGATACTGCTTCCGTGTTGTGTTATTATTCAGCAAAATGGATACTGCTTCCGTGTTGCGTTATTATTCAGCAAAATGGATACTGCTTCCGTGTTGTGTTATTATTCAGCAACATATATACTGCTTCCATGCTGTGTTATAATTCAGCTACATGGTTACTGCTTCCGTGATGTGTTATTATTCAGCTATATGGATACTGCTTCCGCGTTGTATTATTCAGCTATATGGATACTGCTTCCGTGTCGTCATTAGTCAGCTCTATGGAAACTTCTCCCTTGTTGTGTTATTATTCAGCTATATGGATACTGCTTCCGTGTTGTGTTATTACTCAGCTATATGGATTTGGCTTCCGTGTTGTGTTATTACTCAGCTATATGGATTCGGCTTCCGTGTTGTGTTATTATTTAGCTATATGGATTGATACGGCTTTCGTGTTGTGTTATTATTCAGCTATATGGATACTGCTTCCGTGTTGTGTTATTATTCAGCTATATGGATACTGCTTCCTTGTTGTGTTATTATTCAGCTATATGGATACTGCTCCCGTGTTGTGTTATTACTCAGCTATATGGATTCGGCTTCCGTGTTGTGTTATTACTGAGCTATATGGATATATATGGCTTCCGTGTTGTATTTTTATTCAGCTATATGGATACTGCTTCCGTGTTGTGTTATTATTCAGCTATATGGATAGGCACGGCTTCCGTGTTATGTTATTATTCAGCTATATGGATACTGCTTCCGTACTGTGTTATTATTTAGCTGTATGGATACTGCTTCCTAAGTTGCGTTATTATTCAGCAAAATGGATACTGCTTCCGTGTTGTGTTATTATTCAGCAAAATACATACTGCTTCCATGTTGTGTTATAATTCAGCTATATGGTTACTACTTCCGTGATGTTATTATTCAGCTATATGGATACTGCTTCCGCGTTGTATTATTCAGCTATATGGATACTGCTTCCGTGTCGTCATTAATCAGCTATATGGAAACTTCTTCCTTGTTGTGTTATTATTCAGCTATATGAATACTGCTTCCGTGTTGTGTTATTACTCAGCTATATGGATTCGACTTCCGTGCTGTGTTATTATTTAGCAATATGGATAGATAGGGCTTTCGTGTTGTGTTATTATCCATCTATATGGATACTGCTTCCGTGTTGTGTTATTATTCAGCTATATGGATACTGCTTCCGTGTTGTGTTATTATTCAGCTATATGGATACTGCTTCCATGTTGTGTTATTATTCAGCTATATGGATACTGCTTCCGTGATGTGTTGTTATTCAGCTACATGGATACTGCTTCCGTGTTGTGTTATTATTCAGTTATATGGATACTGCTTCCGTGATGTGTTATTATTCAGCTATATGGATACTGCTTCCGTGTTGTGTTATTATTCAGCTATACGGCTACTGCTTCCGTGATGTGTTGTTATTCAGCTATATGGATACTGCTTCCGTGTTGTGTTATTATTCAGTTATATGGATAGGCACGGCTTCCGTGATATGTTTTAATTCAGCTGTATGGAAACTGCTTCCGTGTTGTGTTATTATTTAGCTATATGGATACTGCTTCCATGTTGTGTTATTATTCAGCTGTATTGAAACTGCTTCCGTGTTGTGTTATTATTCAGCTATATGGATACTGCTTCCGTGTTGTGTTATTATTCAGCTATATGGATACTGCTTCCGTGTTGTTTTATTTCATCCCCACTCACCGCAGTAGTGTCAAATAAATTAGACAACAAAAAGCATCAGTTTCTAATGGTCTGTTATGGTATATGATGTTTTGATATTTCGGTCATCTGAAATGTAATAGATTTTCACTAGGATCTAAGTATTGGATTTATCCTTACAAGACAAGGCCCACAAATGAAATGTTGCACACGCTACAACACAAGGCCCACAAATGATATGATGCACACGCTACAACGCAAAACCCACAAATGATATGATGCACACGCTAAAGCCGCCATATTGCCGATAGTTTATACTCAATCAGCGCCATGCAGTGTCGTACTCGATGCTATCTAAGCAGTCGAGCTCGTCCTTTTTTTAATCAAGAACTTGCGAAGCGGTCAGCCACAAAAATGTGATATCAGTGGCAAGAATAATTAGAATCCAAGAGTATATTGGTAAATGTCACTTCGATGTCGCATGACTAATAATTGATCCTCTATTCCTCCCGCTGCCAATTGCCAGATCGTGCCCTGCTGCACCAGCGTGTACTTCATCTCCTTGCTCGCCCACGCGGACGACAGGATAGCAGGGACAGATCAGCACGGAGGGCTGGCACAGTCGTTGCACTGTCCGAACCCCGAGTGCGTCCAGTGGTTCCACAACAACTGTCAGTGATTAATGCAATCGAACAGGCACCTTCTTAATGCTATTGGGTCTATGATGAGGCTGGTAGATAAATTTGCTATCAACATATGGGTGAAAACTGGTTCATAAAATAATATGGAGCCAAGATAAAGTTCTGACCTAATGAAAGTCTCCATCAAACTTTTCTTATGTTATTATTTTCAGCTTTCTGTTTTAAGTGAGGACAATGTGCATACCGTGGTGGTAGAGGACATAGTGCATACCGTGATTAGAAGACATGCTGCATACCGTGGTTATAGAAGACATGGTGCATACCGTGGTTAGAGGACATATTGCATACCGTGGTTATAGAGGGCATGGTGCATACCGTGGTTAGAGGACATGCTGCATACCGTGGTTAGAGGACATGCTGCATACCGTGGTTAGAGGACATGCTGCATACCGTGGTTAGAGGACATGCTGCATACCGTGGTTAGTGGTTAGAGGACATGCTGCATATCGTGGTTAGAGGACATGCTGCATACCGTGGTTAGAGGACATGCTGCATACCGTGGTTAGAGGACATGCTGCATACCGCGGTTAGAGGACATGCTGCATACCGCGGTTAGCCAGGATATCGACAGTAACGCGTATGTTGGGTAAGTTGTACGAGGAGTGCTAATCCAGAGGATTACAGGCAGTACGGATGGTGCGGGTAGCGAAGATTAGATAGGCAGTAGTAGAGGGTGTGTATCTCAGATTTTTGCGGCAATACAAGTACCGTGCAAAACGAAAAGATGGGTTCTGGGTCTTCATGAACCCAGAAAAGGCCTACGATGGGGTCGATAGGAGGGTGTTGTCTTTGTACGGAGTGTACCTATTTTGGCAGTAAAGAATGTTAGAGTAGAGGGTGCGGAGTGAGTGCTTAGTTCCCAGTGAAATAACTGAGACAAGGTTGCTTCATGTCTTTCTGGCTGTTCAATCTCTACTTGGATGGAGTTGTCACGGTTATGAACACGAGTGTATTGGGTCGAGGTTCCCAGTTGGTTAAAACAGATAGTGGGAGTAGTCAATTGAGTCAGTTGTTATTTGCGGATGATACCGCACTGTGTATAAAATTAGGGTATCATCCGCAAACAGCAACTCGCATCGTCTTTCGAGGAATGACGGTGCGAGCCGAATCTGTGTCCGTCTGAATGAAGAGTCATTGTAGGAAATGCAGTGTTTCAAGTACCTGGGCTCTAATTTAGTGAAAACTGGACTAGACTAAACTTAGTTGGAATTCAGAGTGAAGGAAAGATGCAAAGTGTTGGGTGCGCTAAATAGTGTAGTGAGCTATAGGGCATGGGGTATGGCAGCAAATAGCATGTTGTATGGGGTGGTAGTCGTCATAAACTGTGCTCTACGAGACCGACACGAGGGACGCGATAGCGGAAGATAGAAGTAGGTTGAATGTTTTCCAGTGGGAATATTTGAGTGGTGACGCTTAGAGAGGACAGACTATATTCATGTTTACAAGCGCAGGAAGACAACAACAAGCCTATTGGCCCAAACTAGGTCGCCTTTTGATAGCAAGAGGATTAGTTCTGAAGTAGAACGTCTAAGAGAGCTTCGTGTGCCATTTTTTTTTATAACTACAGGAAAGGAAACGGTTTAGCTATTTATCAGCAATTTATGTAGAACTAATCGAGCCGCGACTTAAACGTTTCGATTTTATTGCTGTTTACAACTTCCGCTGGAAGCTTGTTCCATTCTTCGACAGCTCTATACGTGAAGAGATTGCACGTGATGTCGAGTGAGAAACGTTTCCTAACGATTTTGTATCCATTGTTCCTAGTCACTCCGTTTGTATCTAGGGAGAAAAGACTCGTTCGGTCGACGTTTTCTTCACCCTTCATAATCTTCCACACTTCTATCATGTCGCCTCTGACTCGACGTTTCTCTAGCGAATAAAGATTGAGTTCACGAAGCCTGTCTTCGTACGATTTATTCCGCAGCGAGGGGATGAGTTTGGTAGCTCTACGTTGAACCTTCTCAAGTTTGATAACGTTTTTTCTAAGGAATGGAGACCTGAATTGAACGGCATACTCGAGATGCCGTCTAACAAATGCATTAAATAACTTGAGCATACTGTGTTGGTTTTTATACGAGATAGTGCGGGATATCATACCTAGCATTTTGTTGCCTTTCTTGGCAGCATCGTTACATTGCTTGCTGCTTTTTAAGTCGTCACTGATGATGACACCCAAATCTCTT
>SDVV010002457.1:0-23005 GCA_016164225.1 Gammarus roeselii | reverse complement strand
ACACCTCCTTCCATTCGGTAGCGCTACTAGCCAACCGATCACTCAATATCAAGACCACACCTTCTCGTGCCCTACCTTCCTCCACACCAGACTTTCTTCCACTTACAACACCAAACTCACATTCGCCCTTACATTTCAACTTCGTCTCACTCAGCGCCAACACATCCAACTTCCTCCTCCTCACAAAAATCTCACCAATCTCCCTCCTCTTTACATCACTCGTACTACAGCCACGCACATTCAGCGACCCTAACAATAGGGTTTGGAGAGGCGTGTGCCTCTCCTCCCCCCGCTCGTCTTGCCGTCTTCGAGGAAAGGTTTTACAGAGAACGGGATTCTTAGCCCCTTCGCTCCGCCCCGTTTTGTCGCCTTTTATGACACGCTGGGGGTTGCGGTAGCACGATTCTACTCCCGGCTACGGGGCGTCCCTTTAGTCGCCTTCTACGACACGCGGTGGATACGGTAGCAAGATTCTAAAGCCCCGGCTACAAGGCCACTGTGGCATATATAAACTAATTCATATCCCAGCAATGTCGTCGTGTTATAACTCGGGAGACACACCCAATGTTTTCTCAATATACTTGGATACACGACTTAATGCCCGGTACTGAGTAACTGACCTGGTTGGCGACGAGTTTCCTGTCCTTCAGCGCCCGCTCTATCCTCGCAAACTCCTGCACGAGGGCCGGGTCAGTGCTCTGCTGTACCGCATCCTTCACTTTGTCGTACTGTAGACAATAAAGGTAAGTCAGCACACCTGCAAAGTGCCTTTTCTTATAAACAATATTCAATACTTGCGTAGAATCTTTGCCGTTAGATGTTTCAAAATATTTTGCAAATAACTGATGTGAAAATAAGAGGGAATTTTATAGCAAATGATTTCATTATGATTAGATTTAGTTTACTGTTATGACACATGAATCTACTCCCCTTCCACGGATCACAAGAAAATGTTACATCTCTGTTAACGTATCTAAGGAACTTCAGTAGTTGTAGTCAGTTGCTAGAAGAACGAATTCCAGGATAGTTTGGGCCATTGTTTTGATGTTCTACGAGTCTAGAGTACAGTGGCGTTTGTGCCACTCAGGCCCTTCTGGCTTGTTGGGCGGTCGCGAGGCAACCAAGGTGAGTAAAGGTCAAGTCAGAAACAGCTCGAACGAAATCAACAGGAAGTCTAGAATGAGCTATATTACTCATTTTTGGCATCAACGTTCTTGTAGCACCAAAGGTCAAATTACCGCGGACAACCCATTAGTAATTGCAATTGTCATTTAGGAGATCAGTAGGCCTCGTCAATCCAATCTAGGGTGTGCCTTTTTAGGAAGAGTTGATCCTAGAAGCCCCGATCTCATTGGCGGGAGGAACCTCTCGAGAGAACCATAAGCGTTCAAACAATGACTTGGACCCACTGTCTAGCCAATAGATCAGACATGTACAAAGACACAAATTTCGGCGGGTACTGTAAAAATGTTGATACCGATCCCTATACCATACTATTTAATCAAAACGAAAAGAAGGAAATAACATAAGGAAATAACATGTCATCCTCTACCGATAATATCAGATAACAAATTTATCAAACACTAAAATCACCTTAAGACAATCTTATGCATGACATCAAATTCCAGCATACATATCAACAATTAAGTTATGTTGCATATAGCTACTAGGTGCCAAATTGTAAGCCACTTTATTTTTTCTATATTTTTTGTGAATCTAAGCAATGGATTTTATCTAAATTTTTAAATAAAATGTTTACAATATTATATGAAATCCGTGTACGGCCCTTTTTACATAAATCTGAAAATGCACTTACATCACTCCCAACAAATTGACGTGTTGCACTCCTGCTCCTAATGGGAAAGTTACTGTAAATAGATTGTTCAATATTTTTGTAAAACCTAATATAGAAAATTTAAAAACACCATTTGTCATATTAATATGAAAGGTTTGATCCAAAATTTGATTTCTTTCGAACGATCACTTTATGAACATTTTAAAGTTGCGTTTTGCAAAGGGTAAACAAGAAGTGCTGCGTCTACAATGATCTCCTTCAGGTAACTTTCATCAATTGCCGTTCAATCTAACAATCGAGTAGGGATACTTCGAATCGCCCGAACATGCCAACATCATCAGACGCTCGACATCGCCTTCTTGTCGACTATCGTTGGCCTTCTACAGATCCTGATGTGGACTATGGTAATCTGTCGACTCTATCGTTGGCCTTCTACAGATCCTGATGTGGACTATGGTAATCCTGTCGACTCTATCGTTGGCCTTCTACAGATCCTGATGTGGACTATGGTAATCCTGTCGACTCAATCGTTGGTCTTCTACAGATCCTGATGTGGACTATGGTAATTTTGTCGTTGGCCTTCTACAGATCCTGATGTGGACTATGGTAATCCTGTCGACTCTATCGTTGGTCTTCTACAGATCCTGATGTGGACTATGGTAATCTTGTCGACTCTATCGTTGGCCTTCTACAGATCCTGATGTGGACTATGGTAATCCTGTCGACTCTATCGTTGGCCTTCTACAGATCCTGATGTGGACTATGGTAATCCTGTTGACTCTATCGTTGGCCTTCTACAGATCCTGATGTGGACTACGGTAATCCTGTCGACTCTATCGTTGGTCTTCTACAGATCCTGATGTGGACTACGGTAATCCTTTCGACTCTATCGTTGGTCTTCTACAGGTCCTGATGTGGACTAAGATAATCTTGTCGACTCTATCGTTGGTCTTCTACAGGTCCTGATGTGGACTATGATAATCCTGTCGACTCAATCGTTGGTCTTCTACAGATCCTGATGTGGAGCATGGTAATCCTGTCGACTCTATCGTTGGTCTTCTACAGATCTTGATGACGACTATGGTAATCCTTCGGGGTTAAGAAGACCTATGTGCATAACTTTGCATTTGTCCTATCGTTAGCCTTCTACAGATCCTGATGTGGACTAAGGTAATCGATTGAGGAGCTTGGATTTGTTTACTGTCAAGGGTCGCCTGCTGAGGGCAGACCCGATATAATGTTGGAAAATTTTGCATGGCGAATCAGAGGATTTGCTGAATATGTTTTCTTTGGATGCAAGAGTGGGTACTAGGGGTCATCTGCTGAAGTTGGTGTTTCAGCCTCGCTCTTCTGATGCCCGTAGTAGGTCCTTCAGTGTGGGATGTGTTGCTGTGTGAAATGGTTTTCCTGCTGACATGGTGCAGTTGACATATCACTCGCTATAAGCAGGCCCTTGCTGATCTGCTGTATGATGATTTTGTAGATTTTGACTAGCCTGATGAGGCCTAATTTGTGTGTAGTAATGTACGTATGCACATTTTTATGTATGTACATGTATTTTTAATGCATGTATATATATGTGTGTGTGTGTGTATATACATATGTATGTTGTTGTTTCGGTATGTTGACTAACAAGATAGCTGTGTGATAGGTTGCCTGAAGCACAAATTTCCGGATCATTCAGCGCCATTGTTTTGCCGTGCTTTCGCGGTTCTGGCGTGCTCTGGCATTTGTGCCTCCTCTCGTGCTCTGCACTCTGGCTGTGCTGGCTTGTTGAGCAGTCTTGAGGCCACCAAGGTGAGATACCAAGGTAGATATCCACGAAGGCAAAGAACACATTTCCCTTTGCAAGGCAAGAATCACCGACATGTTTTACTTCAAAAAATTGATCGGCACACCCTTTACCACTCCTGAACCCTAACCGTTTCTCGCCTTTCGCACCATCCGCACTGTTTCTAAACTTCTTGATTAATACTCACCCGTCAAACTATCCGAGAACACACAACAATACAGATCCTTTCGAGAAGCAGCATCAAATTTGATCTCCTTTGCCCTTATACAGCAGAACAATGCATGCACTCTATCGGCTCCACGCCCCAAACGACAGATTTAGTGGCATCACCAGCCATTCGGCTATCGTTACTCCACGCTTCTCAGTCGCACCGCCGTTAAAACCAGGGGCCTTCCTGCATCATCACCACTACCGCCACCTGTATCTCTTCCTGAGTATTGCTCGTAACAACACATCCGTGCACCACCAAACACAGCAGCAATATTAGCCTCTCTGACATCCTTAACATTCAATAACTCATCAAAATACTCAGCACATTTCTTCTGCACATCACCAGTCTCCAACAACAACCGGCCCTTTACATCTTCCAATAGCTTCTCGTTCTCGGACTTGCACTTCATCACTTGCTTCACCGCTTTCCAGAAGAATATTTTTCATACACTCAAAATACTGGCACAACCGCATCCCCCACTTAGCATCATCGTCCTTCTCAGTTCTCCTCACCGCCCGCTTCACCTCTTTTCTCTCCTCTCTATGGTTGTCATAGGCCGCGACCAACCTCGCTTGCAACCATTCGACAAAGGCCCGTATTTTTTGCGCCACCGCCCGGTTAACCTCATCGTTCTATCGCTCGCAACTCTTTCTTCTACACCCGCCCGCACCACAAACATTTTTCGCCGATCTCAGAACGTCTCCTATACATCCTCTACTTTATCTAAACCTTGCCTTCTCATTTTCCTTTCTTCAACACCTGCAGGATCTCCTCAGCTTTGCTTGCCACATTCTGCTCATTTACCTTCACTACTTCTATATCTTCTGTTCCTTTGCTCCCTTTCCTCCTCTGCTCCATTATATATCTTCCTTCAATCAGTGGAAGGTCAGACATTCCTCCACCCTTCCTTCTTAACACCCACACATCCACTAGCCTCCCCACCACTCTCCTCGAAATCGACAGAAAATCAATCAGAGTCGCTCCATCGTTGCACCATGAGCCAACTTTATCCATGTGCATTTGTGGATGTCTCGCTCCTTGAATACGCCGTTTCCAACAACCAGATCCCACTCCATGCACAAAACTCGTTTCTTGAACAAGCCGTTTCCAACCCAGCTCCCGCTCCATGCTTAAATTTGTCAGGTACTCTTCGCAGTCATTTCTACAGGGAACGCCATACCTCCCTACCACATTCTCCGCCTCTTCACCTTCAACTCTCATATTGAGGTCCCCAGAACCACCACGTTGTATTCACCTCCAAAACTCTATACACTCACATAGGTTCAACAAATACTGATGTACAGACACACAGCCGCTTCCCCCTAGTTAGGGGGGTGACTAAGCTAGGCGGACACAGAGGGGGGAGGCGCCAAATCTCCCCGCCACAAGACCGCCGTGTCCCTGCCGAGGCTCGAACTCGTGACATGCAGCACCAGAGGCTGACACTGCAGTCGGATACGCTAACCACTCGGCCACGGCGGCCTCAAGAACTGATACAGCTAGAAAAAAAGGTCGATGACACAGATAGCGATATATTGGTGCATCACTACGACAGAGCTTCATCAATAGTCGCCGGTTAGTGTAATCATTAACACGATCGTCGAATCGACCATGTATCAGCTTATCAAATACGTCATACTTTGCAAGGGTTGGCAAGCCTGTCTTAAACGTAAACGCAAAGTTGTCCAAATGGGTTTGAGCAATTTGGTGCGCAACTTTCAACTAGGTTATCAAGAAGACCACGGTTGACAAGCCTGTGTTAGATGTATCCGTTGTGCAACTTAGCACCACCATGGCACAATCAGCCTTACTCACCGTGTTCGTGAAGATGGTGGTGCGTTCGGTGTGCATGCCGCCTGAGTCCTCGTGAGCGAGGGGCCGGAGCAGCGCCAAAACTTGATCCAGGCGGCCCAACTCGCACCAAGCCAGGACCTACCAAATAGACAGACACAAGGAAATTAAGATCATATTTGCTGTTGAACATTGGAGAAGAGCAAGCTCTGAAAAGTCAACAGTCTGACTCCCATACCATCCAACTAACAGTAGAAAGGCATATGAACAGAGAAAAGATAGCAAATAGAAGAAGAGCAAATCTAGGATCTCCGAAATAACAAAACAACTTATTTGCACCCAATGAAGAGACATTTGCACCGAAGCAAACATATTTGTTGCTTAACGGTGCAGCCATTATGAAACTGAAAATAGGTTTAACAGAAAATATGGTCGAAATACCAGCCGATATATATATATTTAGAGCATGAGCTGATACTGCTGATCGCAATACATTGCTGCAGCGTGTCTTCCATGATCAAAATATTTGGTTTAGACGCAAAACTGTATGCAAGTTCAAATGAAGAGGCATTTGATCTATTGTTAGAAGGTTCACCGTTTTCCGACAAGTCCAACAGTCCCAGCGGCAGGGCTGAGAGTTCTTCTCTGATGGCCCTGATGTATCTGATGATTTAGTACGAGGGCCTTCACTCATCAGTATGCTGCTGATGGTGTAGTAGAAAGGCCTCCACTCACCAATATGTTCCGGATGGTGTAGTATGAGGGCCACTTGGTGTCCCGCAGCAGCTTAACGGCTGTGTCCGGGCGGCCGGCCTGCAGGGCGATGGTGCCCGCCAACGCGCTAAAGCGGCGAGGCATGTTGCTGGCAGACTGTACTGTCTCCGCAAGGGCGAGGCCGTGGGTGTAGCCCTCCTCGGAATTCTGCATGGAAGGCGGTTAATGGTCCTCGTCTGTCTTTATATGCTTCATGTACCAGTTCTTCCAGCCATAATTATAAAAATATACCACGTCGGTAGCTACAGTTACCAGGTCAGTCATTATATGGTCGAAATACCCGATCTGTCAAGACACTTGGTTTATATCTGCAGCCATCAGAACTGGATTGGAGAGAGAAAGAGAGTGCCATAAAACATTGAAGACTTTAGGAAAATGCTCTTGTGCAAGTAGAATAGTCATTGCATCGATGAGAACAGGCCAGAAACGAATGCTATTGAAGGAGATAAGGAAATGAGACGAGCAATGACGCATCGGTCGAAAAAACGTATAAATATACAAGATCAGATGAGAGTGATGAGTCTTTCCAGCACGCTGGCATTAGCAACCTTCTGGTGTCGAACGTCAAATCAGCAGTTAGTCCTGCATCAGGCTATTGACACATATTAGATTGAATTAGGGTGTTTGGGTTTATTAGATCGTAAAGTTGTTGTGGTTCCTTTGCCCAAGCTCCTCTTGCGGTGTAGGAGCTACGACCGGCGCACGACCCGAAATCCAGAACACCTATCCCATGTGAATGTTGGAAATATTACGACTGGTACATGCTCCTATATTGAACGTACACCTTCGAAAAAATTGATGCCTTGCACGGGCGCTTCCACAGATCACGCACTGACGCAATATTATGATTGAGCTTCCCGAGTACAATGGCTGAGCACGGTCATGACGTGCTCGACAGTATCGCACGCGCCTCGGCACCGCAGGCACAGATTGGAAGGGACGTTCATCGGTATATGTTGGTATGACAGGAGGGCCGTGTGGTGCCTGCACCTCAGCCTCAACAGGTGAACCCTGTCACTCCTGGGAACCCCAATTCCTCCACGTCCACCTCCGGCTGGTTACTCTGTAGTACCGTATTGGCCCTATGATCAGCCAGTGCAAGAGCTGTCAAGTGTGGTGTGTGTGTATCTTTATGCATAGATGCGTTGTCTGTAGGTTGGGCAACGAAGTAGTGGAAGCCGAAGTGTGCCGCAGACGGGTAATGTTTCGTTTGATGGGCTTGGTGTGGGATCAGCAGGTGGTGGCTGGGATGGGTTCACTATCTTGTTTAAGAATTGTGTCCTCTATATTTAAATTCTATTTGAGGTCGAGGGCTTTGGTTTTCTCATGTAGATGATGAATGGGTGCGATATGTGTGTAACCCGTTGCGATGCGTATGGCCGTGCTCTGTTTTTTTTTGTAGATGTTAATGTGTGTGAGGGGGGCAAAGGTAAGAGTAGTAGGCCGAATTTCTGTGTGAAATGATAGGTCTGATGAATTGTTTGAATAATGCTGTATTTGATTCCTTAATGTGTTCGTATGTGATTGTGGTAAGTGCCTGGGTCACGTTCATCAAGGTTTGGCTTTAGTGCTGATGTTGTTTGTGTGATGTTTGAACGTCAATCCTTTGTCATATCGTACGTAAAGGATCGTGTTAGTATGCCTGGGTAGTATGGGAGTGTTGTTGATGGTGACATGAGGGTGGATGTGGTGTTCACTGTTCTCTGGTGTTAATGATGTGAGGGGTGACTTGCTTCTGAAAACACATTGTTGACCTGCAACCAAACTTCGAAAGAATTCAGGTATTGCCGGAGATGTGCTGCTGCGGTCTCGTGTTAGCATTGTAAATCATCCGCGTATGAGGTGATGTGGGTGTTGGATTAGACAGGTCTTGCATGAAGGCGTTGAAGAGTGAAAGGGAAAAAACGGAGCCCAGAGGAACACCGTTGGAGAGAAGTGGCGTTTTCGCGATGGCTTGCCATTGAAGACTGCGTGCACGTCCGCCGGAGGGGAAAGTAGCAAGCCACTTTTTGTATTTTGAATGTACGATTGTGTCAAATATTATGTTTCTGAGGACGTGTCTTGGAACTGTGTCGAATAGCGCATGCCAGGGAGAGTTGGATTGGCAATTTCTTCAAGCCTTTGCGGAAGTATTGTGTGGGTCGGTGAGGAGTGTTGTTGTGGATTGTAGCGTCTTGAAATCGTGTTGTGTAGAGGAAAGTGAAAAATTGCATTTATTTTATTCAAAACCAGTATCTCCAAAATCTTCCAGAGATTCGGGAGGGGAGAAATATGTCTCTAAGAGGCTGGATCTGTGGGGCTTTGTAGTGTTTAAGGATGGGGATGGTTTTAGCTTGCTTCCAGGTGTAGGGGATGGTCCTGTGTTGAATGGAGGTAAAAATGTATTTTAAGTCCTGATAGAGTTTGGAACTGGATGTTTAACGTGATCTATGATCTGGTGTCAGTGCCCGTCGCTGACGAGTTTTTGATCTGGCTGATAGCGGCTATGGTCATAACTGATGTAAAGGGAGGGTCAATCAGTTATCTTTGCAACTGCTTGAGATTCTTCTTCTAGTCTGGTTGGTGTGGTAGGTTGAAAGTGTTAGTATAGAGTTTGTCGAAAATAGCTGCTTGTTGATGGTCAGATGCGATTGATATGTGGTAGGACTGCCCGGTGTGTCAATATGGTTTGTGTTTTATTAGTTGAGACTCCTCATAAGTTATAATAATTTTGATGGAGAAGTTTGGAATTGGTGTCGGCATCTATTTCTGAGTTAGGGGTTTAAATCTGTGTGCTTTTGTCATTGGTGGTGTCAACAGAGGCAGTTTCGATTCTGAATTTTTCCCTAAACGGGGGCCGAAAAAATTCGGGTAAAGCCACGAACAAACCAAGAGAGTATTTGTTTTCGATCTGCATGCTTGAGCACGGAGGTGAAGTGTTTTGTGGCAGCGTGAATAGATGTGTATTGAGTGATGTCGAAGACGTGTAGAGCAGACCCTAATAACGCCATGTATTTGTCTCATTCTGCTTTATTGTAGCTACAAAAAGTATGCGGAGGTTTGTAGTGGGCTGGTGATCTTAGTGGATAATTTATGACTGTTGGGAGGTGGTCAGTGGATATGTATTGGTGGACTGTCCATTGACGGCTTAGAGCAAGATTGGGAGACAAGAATAAGACATCAGGAGCGGTCTATTTAGCGAAAGGGTTGGGAGTAGGTGTGTCAGTGAAATATAATGTGATCAATGTGTCTAGTTGGTCAATGATGTCATTACCACTCTGGGCAGTGTTTTGTGTAGGGAGGCTGGAGTTATCGTGTGCATTGAAGTCATCTAGAGCAAAAAAATTGGTGGTGGTGTTGTCAAACGCACTACACACTTTCAGTGAGGTGTGTAGTGCGGTTGACATGACCTGAATGGAATGATGTATCACTAAATAGATTGTATTATATTTTTGTGGAATTCGATGAGTACCGATTGCACCTCAAGTGTGTGGTGCATTGATAGTTGTGCAAGGGTGCGAGCAGTTGTCTGAGTGCTGCGTGGGAGGAGAAAGATGGGTGACCAGCTTAGTGGTGGGATAGAGTGTTATTGCTGCTATCTGAATTAACCTTGTGGGTTGTGTGGTAATTAACAAATGGCCACCCGTGTGATATAGCTTTAACGATGGACACCAGAATATTGTTACTTGCAGCGTGTCTATAGGCCGAAATCCCCTAGCAAGGGAGGTGGTCGACGGCAAGGCGCACCTCACCCTCTCATACACTCACACTCACGCACCTTAGCTCTTTTGCGAAAAAGGGTCCGGCCGGGGACCCCGCAACACACCCTCCGGGTGATGAATGCGGTTTGAGGTCAGCGTCGGCAGCTGGGCCCGACAGCGTGACTGGTTTACTCCTGCCGCATCATGATGACCGCCCCCCCCCCCCCCCCTGTTCACGACCATTCCGTCTCTCAACGATATGTCTAGAGCGGAAAAGCACATCAGGGCAGCGTCAAAACTCATACGTTCACTATCATTCTCCACTCACGCCTGCCAGTGCACGCTCTCTCGCTACATCCACACTCGCGTCTCTCCTTCTTAACGCCTGCTTAAGACCATCCATCCATCCAAACTTCGGTCTCCCTCTAGGCATACGTCCACTCGCCTTGCCTCTGACTTCAACACCTTTTTCACCAATCTTCCTTCATCCATCCTCACCGTGTGTCCGAACCATCTCAGAACACGCGAATCAACTCAGTCCTCTAACTTCTTCACTATCCCCGTTCTAATGTGAACCACGTCGTTAGTGAACCTGTCTCTCAGCGACACTCCAGCCATGCTCCACAAACATTCAATCTCGAAAACATTCAACCTTCTTCTCTCCTCTGCTCTCACCCCCCAAGTCTCAGCTCCGTCGTGTACAGTTGGCACAACGACACTCTCATACAGCCCTCTCTTCGCTTCCATCCCCAACATCCTGCAGCTAATTACGCTCTTCAGGGCATCCAACACTTTACACCCTCCTTCACCTCAGTTTCCACTAATTCAGTCATCTCCACATGGGAGCCCAGATACTTAAAACACTGAACTTCTTCCAACAACTCTCCATTTAGTAGGATACTAATTCTGCACGCATCCACAGTCCTCGAGCATCTCATTACTCTACTTTTACCCACGTTCGTTCGAAACTTCCTCCTCTCACACACTCTACCAAACTCAGACACTTGCCTACATAGCTTCTCCTCTGAATCCGCAACCAGGGCCGTATCAACCGCAAATAGCAACTGTCTCAGATGCCAACTCCGCCCATTCGCTTCCAACCGTTCAAAGCCACGACACAGCACACTCGCGTTCATCTCCCTGACCACTCCATCCATGTAGATATTGAACAGCCAGGGAGACATCACGCAGCCTTGTCTCAGTCCCACTTTCACTGAGAACCAATCACTAACCTGGCTTCCCACTCTGACGCATGCTCGGCTGCCAACATAGAAACTCTGCACCGCTTTCAACAAATGTCCGCATACTTTATACAAACGAAACACCCGCCACAGCGCTTCCTTGTCAATCCTGTTGTATGCCTTCTCCAGATCCATGAAAGCCCAGAACACGTCCTTTCCCTTTGCAAAGTACTTCTCACAGACCTGTCTCACTGCAAAGGACTGATCGGCGCACACTCTACCACTCTCAAAACAGCACTGTTCCTCTCAATTGTGCAGTTCATAGTCTCTAATCCTTTCGATCAGCACTCTCCCATACAACTTACCAACCACACTTAACAGACAGATACCTATCGAGTTGCAGCATTCATGGTGATTATTTACTTGTCCATGAGAAAAAAATCAGTGTTCATGTTGTGGCACTGGTGTCTTGAAAGTGGCGGTGGGCCTGAGGCCTGGGCAGCGCACAGGATGAATCCACATCAACACCGCATTGACGGCGCCATCCCCCCCGGCGAGGATATGAAACAGGGTGGGTTGAAGGATTTTTGCTGGCGTAAGGCCCCAGACGCTGCCACCGCAGTCAAGGACTCTCAATCTAATAACCCTGCCTAACTCATGTAGGCTCCTTCGTGGTCGAGAGCACTCATGTAGGTTACCTCGTGGGCGGTAGCAGGGGGCGTGATCACACAACCTACCCTGCTCCAGAGCCCCAAGGATCGGCGGTCGTTTTTAGGGTGCCACCCCAACACCTGCCGAGGTGGAAGGAGTGCGTCCCAACATCTACTGAGGGGGGAGATAAAGAAGAGATAGGAAACGGGAATCCCATACATGAGATCTACTATGTGTAGGGAATCCCACGCATGAGAACAGCCAAGAATTGAAAAAAAAGGAGGAATAGTAAAAAAATTTTGCTTGAAAGAAAGAACGGAACTTGGCTGTTAGAATTTAGGAACAGTGTACAACGACTATTGGGAGTGTTGTTATGAAAGATTTTGATAAAGGGGAATGGAAATGTAACCTAAACATAGAACACAAATAAGGTAAATATAAGAAACAACACAATACAAATGAGGTAAATAAACTTAACGTAATTCAGGATGGGTGAGCGGATGGGTGAGATGAGATTAGATTAAGAGGTCCAGTCCACCGAGGCTTCCGACGTGTCTCTACCAGCTCCCCCATAGCGAGGATGGAGTAGAAAAGGAGAGACAGTGAAAGGTGACGATGAGAGAAATCTGATGGCAAGTAAGGGTGTCACTCCCCTGGTTGGGCCGTGACTCCATGCGGCCCGTGAACCTAACATATGCTTGGGGGAGGGCTACATATCTACAACGGAAAATGTAGAAAGATTATTCACAGCTCAATGTTTGCTCTAGTCAAATGAGATTTTCTAAGCTATCATCTATTTCGATTAGTTCTATGGTAGACTATTGTACCGAGCAGCGGATGCCTCATTAAATGTCAATGAGCATCATTTGTGGTGTCTATAACCCCACAGCACAGGAGTGATTGCTCAGAATTACTATTGTGCTACATAGCTTACAAAGTGGTTTTTGGCAAGAGCAGCATTATGATCATCTAATAAATTAAATTGAATACTTTCGACTTACAGTCTCAAAGGTGAGAGGTCTGACTGTGATTTGCATGAGGTTAAAAGAGTAGCTACATATGCAGATTGGAATGTTTAGAGAGAAATATCTATGATGAGGATACAAGAAAAAAGATATTAATGAATGCATGGCAAGTGAAATGTATTGGTGGTTGCAACAGTTTAATTTAAGTGACAGGAGCTGTTCAGGAAGAGGAGCCTGCTGAGGGCAGGGGGAGATTGTGTGGAAAGCTTGGTTTCGACAGCTGTGGCTTATGGTGCTGGTGGTGCCCGACCGCTCGATGAGGCAGTCGCGTGCGCGTTTCAAAAAATAACTGTTAAAAAAAAAACAGTGGCAGACTACAAGTAGAGCAAATCTCATAACTTGCATAAAAACTTCAAAAATGTCACTATATAGCAGTGTGAGTGAGTGTCTAGAGAGTAGTGAGATGATCGTCTGGCCGTCAGCCACCCCCTCCCTCCCTATTCATGGTGGAAGCGGCCTTGGGTCTATGTCTACGTATGTAGCAGTAACATGAAGCAAACTAGTTATTAGAAGTTAGATAAGCCGCGTCTGCAGCAGCACTCACCATCCTGAGCGCGGAGGCAAGCGCCAGTATCACGCATGACCGAGGGTAGCGCAGGCTTATCAGACGCCCGGACGTCAGCTGGTCCATCAGGTCTAGTACCTCCGCGTACAGCTTGTGACGGTACAGCAGGGACATCAACAGCTGGTAGCAGATGGGGCTAGCAAACAGGGGACTTGACTCGGGGCTGGACACCATCTGTCAGTGTGGGCAACACAAGCAATCATAGACAGAGAAATGAGTAACAGGAAAGTTGCTTCGAACTGCTTATTTTTGGGGACGATTTGTATTTCTAGGGCTGTTTTGAAGAGCCTATCAAGCAAGGCTGCCACCTACCATCTGCAGAAAAAAAATCTTTAAATTTTGTGACAATTATAAATTTATTCATCTGAGGAATATGGTACTATGCATCGAAATGTTTTCAGATTATGACTCAAAGTATTGTACAAAATGGTAAGTACTACTCAGTAATCAAAATTATCAGAAGCAAAGCTTGTACAGCAATTTTACTTGTTTAGGGCCTAGATTTCATGTGTCAGTGAAAAAGGAAAGTTTTGTAAAATAAATATAAATGTGTTCAAATGAGTAGCTATTTTATTTGAGATTTCAGAAACTATTTGTTTCTTATGAAACCAATGAAACTTTCTCTTTGGATTAACACACTTCAGAAATATCCACTTTCTAAATTCTATGTAGGGAAAAGTTACATATTGGGACAAGGATTACACGTAATGAGAGATGACAATTAATACCTTGTAGGTCACAAGTTCCGTCTTTATCATATAGGCTCAAGACCAAAACAAAAGGTGTTGCCACAAATTACAATTATAGTAATTAACAGGCAGCAGTGTTATGTGAAGTAAATGCCCATAATCTATGCATTAGATATCATAGCCAAGTACTTCAACTTGTAGCAACAGAGGGCCCTGAAATGGCCTAACAAATCATTCCACTGCTATAATAAAGCAACAAAATAGATATAGGTACGACATCACAAGCTTCAGTGGTTGTTGCTCAGTCTTTGTGACCCCAATGCAACATCCTACCAACAAGCAGTCTTTGATTAGACCGTATTGGCGGATTATGGTCGGCAGTGAGATGACTAAATTGTTGTTATCTTCATGTGTCTGGCCAACTCACCTCCATTGCAAGGTCGGGTCTATCCAGCACGTAGCAGAGGCGGAGAAGGACGGGCCCAAACATGAAGTTGCCAAAACGAAGGTTGGAGTTTTGACCACAGTATCTGCCGCAAGTGAAACAATGTTACATATGGACTAATGTAACTAAGGGATACATGTTGCAAATGCTGTGATGATGCAAATGAATCAATGATCCTAATGGAGGAATATTATTAATAGAAAAATGTTACAAATAGATGAATGTAATGTTACAAATGGAAGAAAGATAGCTATAACAAATGAAGGCTCATGGAAATGAAAAATAGGGCAATTGGAGAAAATTTGCTCAGCAAGAAAAGTTGCTCTTCCGTCATTTTACAATTGATATTACAGCTATATTTGTCGTCTAGGCCATCATTATTGCAAAGAATATTGTCGATTCAATAGTTAGAAGAAACATAAGAGATGAGGCAGAGGAATCTCACAAATGAGGTTTGCACTCAGCATTGGATTAGATTGGAGAGACAAGATTTACCAGACTAGATTAGAGAGCTCATCTCCACCAGAGATCTGCCATGAGCCTTACTAGGCGCCTTCACAGGGCAAGAAGTTCATAAATTCTGACAGATTTGCACTCCAGCATGGGCATAAACGAAAACTTAGTTCATAAATAAATAATTTCACATTTTTAAATGCAGAATGTGTGCAGGCTAATGCTTGCAGGAATAATACTGCAGTATTTCCTTAAGCTTTAAGAAAAGATTATAATTTATATGCAGCTCTTCAAGTAAATCCATGTTTCTGTGCTCTTTGCTTTAGCTTGGACATACTGAGATGTGTGGGTATTCCGGGTGGACTGTTGGATTGGATTCGTAATTCTCTGATAGAGAGGCGAATGTGTGTTTCTGTCAGTGACTTCCGGGAGGTGACAAGTAGTGTGCCCCAGGGTTCGGTGCTGGGTCCGCTCTTGTTTCGGCTATATGTCAATCATGTTGCAGCAGGTGTGGCTTGTGAGTGGAAGGCCTTTGCTGACGACTTCAAACTTTATTAGAGTTTTCCCCCGCGATGTACAAGGAGTTCGGCTGGGTGTGTCTTCCTTGCAGAGGGATCTGGATTTGGTGCAGTCTGTGTGGTTGTCATGGAATCTCTTGGTGAACATTGACAAGTGTGTCTTTATGCGTTTCTAGAATTGCTTATAATTTGAATGGTGTGGTACTTGAGCTTGTCGATTCCTTCACGGACTTGGGAGTGCTTATTGACTCAAGGCTGCGGTACCATCTCCACGTGAGAAGTGTTGTAAGAAAGGCTTCCACTCTGGCAACCAGTCTGCTCCGCTCTACTGTCAATAGTTCTGTTTTCATGGTCTCTTTGTTTATTACTCATATAAGACCCATCTTGGACTACTGCTCATGTGTGTGGAATGTGGGATATTTGGGGGACCTGAGATTGTTGGAGTCTGTGCAGAGGAGGTGGACCAGGGAAATTGACGGGCTGGGTGGAGTGAACTATGGTGAACGGTTCAAAGTGAGGGGGAGGTTTCAGATCTTGAAGTGTTGGAAGATTTTTCATTGCTCTGTTGATTCAGGTTTGTCTGCTCTGTTTGAGAGAGCTCAGGATGTTGGCAAACATGGGCATTCTTTCAAGCTAGTGGTTCCTCGCAGTCAGACGGACTATAAACGCAGATTCTTTCATTCTTGCTGTGAGCAGATTCGGAACCGGCTGCCCCCTGATGTGGTGCAGTGTGATTCACTTCGCGGCTTCAAGGGAGCCTTGGCGGAGGAGTTGGGGGCGGTGTTGTATGAGTTTTGCTAAACCCATATGATGTGATCATGTGGCTTTGTTTGTGTTGCTGACAGCTGTGTGCAATTGTTGACAGTCTTCATTGTTTTGTTTTCTTTTGACCTATTAAGCACATTCCGACCAGCGTCCTGCTACAGTGCTTGTGCCGTGCTGTTCTTTTAAATTGCTGGCGCGCTGAGGTGTACTGCCTCCCGTGCCAGCATGCCCTGTTGGCGGGGCTATTGGGGCTGTGGGGGGCTACAAAGGCAAGCTACAGTATATGCCAAATGGGGGGGGGAGGAGGAGAATGATTTCAGTGTAGCTACTACTGTTAAATGTTGATGGTTTGTATAAGCTAGTATATATGTTTACCTTAGGTGATTAGTTTCTTTCCCCTCTAGATTGTTTGTATAAGCCAGTGTTTGCCCAAGTGATCTTTTTTCCTGAAGTAGAGAGAGCGAGTAGTAAGTATATAATGCAACAAGGCATTGGTAAGTATCCACAACTTTTGGTGGTATTGGTGTTGGCAGGTATTGGCAAATGGTGAAGGTACCGGTATAGGCAAAAAGTTGCTAGTACTTTAAAATATAATGTATTATTAATATTAAACATGTTTACCATTAAAATAATAATTCAAATACACTACTAGAAGGTTAAAAACGAAACGCATAAATTTGAAAATTCATCAACTATTCTCTGCTTCACTACACATAGATTTCATTATATTAGTCTCAATTTTTTTGAATATATTTCATAATATTAATTTGAGGCAAAAGTATCAATATTGGTATGGAGTATTAGCCATTCTTGGTATCCAAAGTATTGATATTGGAAGTATTAGCACTGGTAGCGGTCAGAAAATGGGTACTGGTATCGGCAAAAAATCAGGTATCGTTGCACCTCTAGTGAGTAGGCTTTGCAGTATGAAAGTGGGATACAGAGATGCTTGCTCATCAAGCTACCGCAAGTGTATTGCAATCCATCAGCAGGTACTTCACACCGATTACCACTTGGTGGCACAAAGCACATGGCATTGCAAATGGTCATATGCCTGAGTAATCCAAAAAGAGTGTCTTTAGCTAGCTACTAGGCAGTACAGGGTTTTCTAGCACATGGGAGTCAGTATCCTTCTGACACCAACATTGAATGTAGAATGAGGAGTTTGCTCAAAAAACAGAAATAATAACAAAAAAATTAGGTACCTAGCACCAACATTACAAATTTAAAATTGTTGAAATAATACAAGGAATTGTAAGGCTCAGTAGAGCTAGCTGAAGTATTGATTTTATTGACATGATAACACCAGCTTGCTAGCAATCCAGAGCTGCTCTGATCAGTTTCGGTTTGTGTCAGCTTGCCTCCCTTGTGTGTTCCCGTCCTTGACTGGAGATGGTGTAGGGCGCGCTATGGGTATGGGGATGTTCAGGTATGCATTTAATAGCCTGTTGTCAGCAGGTTCGTCTTCAGTATCCTTGGCGTGTAACCCCACTTATGGACAGCCTCCGCTCGTCAGGAACTGTCTCCAGTCGGTGATAAGGGTTAGAGGCGCCAAAGTGAATCCCCCGCTATCCAAGGTCCTGGGGTGGGTGCTGCCCATGTGTGTGATGTGGCCTGGACGTGAGAGACCTGTGGTCCGACATGGCTTTGAATTTGCCAAACCCGGATTTGATTTGGGTGGCTATTTTTATGAAGTGAAGCCTGTAGGGGTGCGGCCGCACAGCCCGAGAGGTACCCAAGGGTGGAAAAGCCAGTAACGGATGCCAACCAGAGAGCAGCACGACAGAGGTGCCCTGTTTTAGTTTATAGCCCAGGTGAGCCTGGTCCCAGTGGTCATAACCGGGGTTGTTGTGCGCAGAGTTGGTGTTGGTTTGGCAATCTCCATGACCTTGCCACTTGAACAGCTTGGGTGAGCATTCACCATCACTTACATTTGAAAAAAGAATTGAAACATCAACTAGCTAGCTGCAATTTGAAAAAAATATTGGTCATGAAACCCAACAAAATCAAGAAACCAAAATCTTATTTCTATTGTTATCTCTATTATTAACCATTGCATTAATTATAACTTTGCAAAAAGTTCATGTTGACCATAATTTATCTGGCATTCATAATGTTTTAAATATATTTTCAAGTTTCATTGAAATAAATATTAATAGCTACTTCATTATGACAGAGTTATCTATTGATTTCAGCAACTGTAATAGATATAGCTAGCTATGGAAGACATGAAATTTATAGGTTACAAGCAATGACGAGGTAAAAAGTTAGTAATCCTGGCAAATTGTCAGAATTCCTTCAACTTTCATAGCTACTTTTTGAGCGATTGCAAAATAAAGGGAAGATCCATTTATTTCCTAAATTTTATTTAATGATGAAATTGAACACTGCTTGTGCCTTAAGAAGAATCTAAGAACTGATTAAACATTGCCCCTGCATTCCGTTCAGCCTGAGCTTTCCATAGGTGCCAAACAACATCCACATCTCACCTTAAGTCTATAAATCCCATTGAGTGAGACAAGTAGTCTGTGCTTAATGTGAAGGTCAAGAGGGAATGAGTCAGCTCCTATTAGTAATGGTTCATTCACTGTGGAGTTTCATCTTTTTATTAGGAAAAAATGGGAGTTATTTTCAAAGTTTCCCTAATTAGAGGTGTATTACTTTTACTCAAGTTTGTGCACCAAATTGTTCCCAAAGGAAACTGATATGAATCCTTGGTTTCTCCTTCACACTTCGCTGTTCAAATACTTGCATTTTACCTTTCAAACAAATCTTGCCAATTAATTCTCTGAGGTATTGTAACTCTTTTGACTTGGCTGCTCTTTTCCCTTTGCTGCCTCCTCCAGCAGTGCCGCAAACCGGTGCGGAGCAACAGAGCCAGGAGAGGCCAGCACAGCCATGCGTGCCAGTTTAATATTAGGAACAATTTTGTTAACACAGGTATAGGAACTGGAATTAGTGCGCACCATTAGCTATTATATGAACAAGCCCTATGAATGACAAAAAAACATACATATATAAAACAGCAAACTCCACAGAAGAGAAGTGCACAAGACGCAACACACCCACACCACAACCCCCCACCCCAACACTACTACAACATTGATGCAAGAAAAAGGGGCTGCACATACATCACTGTGCACCAATCAGAACGTTCAACAGAAGAAGGCAAAGATGTAACACACCCAGACACACCACAACCCACACAGCCACCAACCCAACACCAGACCACCCACCAACACACGCACGCACGCACGCACGCACGCACGCACGCACGCACGCACGCACACACATACACACATACACGCGCACACACACACACACACACGCATGCACACACACGCATGCACACACACACACAGACAAAAAAGTGAAAGAGATGGCGAACCCAAAGCCAAGACACCAACATGCAACAGAAGAACCCCCCAAAGCTAATCAAACTCCAACAAAACATCTCCCAGAAACTCCGCCAGCAACGCCTTCAATGCAGCTTGAGAATCTGATTTCACCACACAACTAGGAGGGCTGTTCCACAACTGAACACATGGAGCCCAAAGAACTTTTTTTTTTATGTCGGTATTTCAAGCAGGCATTAAAAGCTTATAGGGATGGCCTTGTGTTCTCACATCAGGGGCTCTCTAAAAAAAGACCTCCAAGATTGGTGCGGCTATCTAACCCACGGATAATCCTCCAGTATTTGATAAGGTCTGCCCTGAGAAACCTTCCTTTTAAGGAAAATAAGCCAAGTTGCTTCAGCCTGGAAAAGTAATCCAAATCAACCAGTCCATCCACATTCTTTGTCCATCTCCTCTGCACTGACTCCAGCAACCTCAAATCCCCAAGAAAACCCACATTCCCCACCGACAAACAATAAACCATGACAGGTCTGATGTGCATCACAAAGAGGGACAACATAAATTGATGACTGCAGCAATTGGTGGATCTGAGTAGGCTGTTGGCCAATCCCGAAGCCCTTCCCACTACCTCTCTGATATGATTGTGGAATTCAGTTTTACATCCACCACCACACCTAGGTCTCTGTGGGACTGAACAAACTTCAATGGAATACCGCTTAAGTAGTACCGAGCCAGCGGATCATCGCCTGACCACTCGGCAAACCTCAACAGAACGCACTTCTCAGAGTTCAGCCTGAGGTTCCAAGATGCAGCAACCGCACTGACTTTATCCTGATCTGACTGCAGACAAGACAAACCAGCAACTGCAGACTCCTTCATCCTCTTGTATCAAAGGTACAGCTTGTAGTCATCAGCAAATGACTTGAAAGAGCACAGTGCTTCACTTGTGATGCGGTTCACATAGATCAGAAATGGCACAAGGCCCAGTACCAACCCCTGAGGAACACCACTAACTACCTTCCTTGACTCACTGCAACACCCATCAACGGTGACCCTCATAGAAAGACCAGCCAAAAACGAAGGAATCAAGCCAAACAAAACCAGACCAACTCCCACCGTCTCAGCATGTGAAACAACACATCATGCGACATAAATTGAATGCCTTAAAAAAGTCAAGCAGCACAACACCCACTCAAAAGTCATCATCCACCCAGTCCAAAACATCCAAATAAGCCAAAAGAAGCTGATCCCCAGTAGACCAAAATTGACGTAATCCAAACTGGTGAGGGGAGAGCATCGCTCTCAAGAAACTCAACCAGACCTGAAACCATAATCCTTTCTGAACTCTTGTAGCACACAGAGGTCAGACTGACAGGACATTAGTTCAGAGGGTCATACCTTGACTTGCCCTTATTAAGGGGGATCACAATTGACTCCAGCCACAATTCTGGAACAACTCCACAAAGTAATTACCTCTGAAATAGAATTAGTAAAGGCCTAGACAGTGCATCAGCACAACTCACCAGAAGTTTAGGATGTAAGTTATAGGGACCCACAGTTGACAGAGCATCTAGAGCCAGCAGTACGTCAAGCAGCTGGGCATGAGTGACAACTGGATCAAGCATCCCTCCATGGAAGACCTGACTGGGAGCAGGGTTTGGAGGAGCACCAGCAACAAAAACAGACACAAATGCACCAGCAAAAGTTTCACTCATAACCTGCGGGCAGTCAACATACTTGCCACTATCAGCATGAAGAGGACCAACAGATAAGCAACTCTTCTTCTTGTTGCGGTTGGAGATTTCAAATAATCCTATCTTATTCTGTGCATATTAAAAGTGGAAAGGGCAGGAAACGAAAAAAAAAAATGAAAACAGCAGCTAGTCAATGAAGTTAGCAATATGTATCACTGTTGAAGTAAATATTATTTATCTGCAAAGAAATACTAATCCACAATCAAATCAATGTAGCTACAGTTCCTTGACTGGGGTGACTCCCCACATTTTCCACATACTTTGGAATAACTCAAAAAGTAAGTGGCCGAGGAACTTTGTATTTAGAGTGTTTATAGCTACTATTATGACCATGAAGCACCGCAAGTTTCAGCATTCTATCATCAACCAAAAAAAATATTTACGAAAAACCATGCCCCCTAATTGGGGGTGATTTAACGCACCAAACAGGGTGATTCCTCACACCCCCACGAATTTATATTTGAGAGTACCAATAGAAAGAGTATGCCTATATTAGTATATTTCAGTTGCCTAAATTAAATGTTTGGTAAAATATTACATCTGCCAGTTGCTTTTTTGATGCTGTCCTTTTGCTGCAGTCTTGATACTTGATTGTGTAAGGTAATTTTTCGTCGAAGGTATTTTTTTTCTGATTTAACCGTGGGAAACGAAGTTCTTTGTCAGTAATTGCAAACTAACTTTACTAGATGTAATTTCTCAACATCCTGAACTAATTATAACGCTAAAGTATCAGTAGATGAGTCAATATTACATAAACAAAATTGTTTCATTAAAACAATTTAACAAGAAATGAATGTATTTCTTAAATTCTATAGCAAACTAATTGCACGAACATGAATACAAGGTATGCTAGGTAAGGTATTGTGATCTTGATACAAAAATATGATGAAAAATGATTGTTCCTGGGTGTTAAACATAAGTTAACACTTAGGCCTTGACTTGTCACCATGTGTTTTAAAAATCAGGTCATTATAAAATTAGTGACGCATTTTGAAATTAGCTGTGGTGTCATTATTTTGGGTCATTTACTTTCAGATGTCTTTATATGTGTAAAGAATTGCATTTAATTACTTTTCATTAAAAAAAGTTAAAAATTTATCAACAAAATAGGTGTGGGGAATCACCCCCGATCGTTTTTTCACCTGGGGTGCTTCCGCGCGGTTGTATATTTGTATATAGCGTCGACCGGGGTGACTCCCCGCATTTTGCGCATACTTTGAAATAACTCAAAAAGTACGCGGCCGAGAAACTTCGTATTTACGGTGTGTATAGCTACTATTATGACCATGGAGCACCGTAAGTTTCAACATTCTATCGTTAACCAAAAAAAAGTTATTTACAAAAAACCGTGCGGTGAGCTACGACCCCAAATCGGGGGTGACTCCCCGCACCAAATGGGGTGATTCCCCGCACCCCCCATATATCAATAATTGAAACGCAAATTGAAAGTTTGAGAGTACCAATAGATAGAACGTGCCTATATTAGTATATATCAGTTGCTTATAATTAAATTTTACGTTAAATATTACGTCTGTGATAGGTGTTTCTGATGCTTGTCTT